>VZTO01024707.1:146785-376073 GCA_013400615.1 Syrrhaptes paradoxus
AAAAAAAAAAAAAAAAAATCAAAACCACACGCTCACAAAAACACAACAAAGCAGAAACTTTGTCCGTTGGGGATGCTCACATTAGGACTCCACACCTATGTCATTTACTCTCCCCACATCAACAGTCTGGGCTGGTGAGGAATAACTGCCACAAATCAGTCAAAAAGCAAACTGGCTTTTCACAATTACTTGGGCTTTGCAATAATTAATTTTTCTTCTGCCCCAGTAAAGGCAAGCACTACAAAGCAAGGTGTAAGCAGCTTTTACAAGAATCAGCTGAAGTGACAATGGCAAAAGTCATGCTCAAACCGCAGTTCTTACCCTGTTACGAGAAACTGCACAAAGAAAAGCATTGGCCAGTGTTGTACAGTGACAGCAGCAGATAAAAATCCTCTCCCAAATCCTAGTTTTACACCTTATTTTACCCTGCGTTCCTCAACAGAAGGGCATGGTCACATAAGCTTCTTTCCAGAGCAGCTTGTTGACTAACAGCTGGTTAAGGATGGGGTAATGCTGGGTAGCGGCTTTACAACTTCACCTCGCTGCTACAGCTTTCATCTTGGTTACAAATCCCTTTCAGAAAGGGAACGAAGGAGGTTTTTACCTACACCAGCTCACTTAGCTCACTAAGCTGCTGCACTTTCTATTTTCCATCCTTCCTCTCCAAAACAAAAAAGTATTGAAAAATCAACACATTAAACATCCAACTACTTTAGAAGAATAATGCAAATTCACACATCCAAAGTTTTGTTCTAGTTAGGATTTTCAGAGCAACACAGCACTGTATTATGCAGCCCATGGACTGAAACAGTGCTTTTCAAGCTACTCTAGCTTATCAGTTAAATATGCATTGATTTTTTAATTTATTTTTTAGAGAGATGTATTATTAATTAGGCAACAGAACAGAGCAACTTGCCTGGAATTATTCCAGTCTGTGACTGAAAAACACATGCAGGATGCCATCCAGAATAAAACCCCTTAGTAACTCAAGGAGTGGATTTCATACAGCAAGCTCAACAGCTAGCCTGTCAATAAAGTATTTTGGGACACAATCTCTTCTCTTTCCAGCTTATGCTGGGCACAGCAGTGTAATTCAGGGGATGGATTAGGGATAGGTGACACTCTTAGTCCCTAGAAGTTAACAGTAGCACAAGGATTGCCTGTGGGATGGCACAAGCAAATTCCATCCCTGTCTCTTCAGGGATGGAACACGGATCTCCTCCAACAGACTCCTGTCCCACAGTGAAGATGCCAGAACTAGCAAATCTCACCCAATATCACCATGCTAGTTCAACAGCAGAGCGATGTTACTCCTTAAAATATCAAATCCATGGTCCAGTTTGAGATGCTGGACAAAGAACAACTTACGTGAATTTAACGTTAATTTAATAGATTTGCTCACACTTACCTTGTAGGCCCAACTCTGATCCTGCTGGCTGAGTGTCTATGTGCACTGCAGAGCTGGAAGTCAGGAGCACTCTCGTCAGTAGAGGCAGGAAGTATTTAAAGATGCTTTCTTATTCATACAGTCAAAGACAGTCCCCAGCGCAAATTAAAGCAATCTGCACGCCATCATGGCTTGTGCTTGCTGACACTGCAACAGAGACGGATGCAGAGGTAAGCCATCCAAACCTGTAAATGAACATCAGGGAGGACAATTAGTATAGCAGCCAACAAAGAAGTACTTCATCCTTCTTTAGTGTTCTACTACATCAGTGTTTAAATGTAAACACATCTGTAAAATTGAATATTCACTTACTTTTTGCATAAGTATAAATGAGAATGCAAGTTTCAGTTAATGAAGCATGAGCCATAGATTGCTTGATAGAGCACAAAGCAGAAGCCTGTTAGAAAATTGCCTCTTGCCCGTTTGCACAAGCCAGCTGGCAGGCCAGACTCAGCTAAGAAGCTGTGACAGTGCAACCCAAACACGCACCTCCAACCCCACCTCGGGGTATCTCTGTACGGCTGGTGCTCATGATGCTGTAACAACTAGTTATTAACAACATGGATTTTGAAGGTGCCTGCTGTATGCAACCTCACGCTCATACACAAATCAAGTAAGCACAGCTTAAGTAGCTACTGTGCACCAGCTGCCTACATGCACAGTCTTAGACTATTGCAAATGCAAGAAAACACAACTTAACCTCACCAGCAATAAAAGAGCATCAATTCACATGGATTATAGGCACACCGTCAGAGACCACAAGCCCAGTGCAGTTAAACTGTGCTAAGTCCAAGCATCAACTGTTCCCACTGACAATCTTTTTACTTCCTCCCATCCCCAAAAAGAAGAATTAAAAATCCTCTGAATCTTCTCGCATTCAGCAAAGGCCAGCTGAACCATAGTACGAGTCATCTGCTTCTCTGCAGGTCAGCTTGCAGGGAAAATCAGGGCACCCAGCCATCCACTGTGCCTCTTAGCTACTGGGCAAAGAACTGAAAGCTTTCAGCATCACAAAACCCAGCTCTACCTCACAGCGCTAGGAAAACGGCTGCAGGGCACATAGACCTGTTCAGCACCTTAGTGCAGAAAAGCAGAGCAGCAGAACAGCGTCTGCCCTCAAACCTGTCTGATGTGACCTTGTGCAGCTTCCCTTTCGGATTAATGCATTTAAAAAAAGAACCCAACACATTCTTCATATTGACCTTCTGTATAACACAGGGCAGACTGGACTTCCCATAATTAATCTTGGAATTTGAGCTGAGCTTTCAGAAAAGTAGCTGAGCTTTCAGAAAAGTATCTGATCTCCATTTGGACATTTTAAGTCATGGAGAATCCACCAAAGCCTGCAATCATCTTCTCCTTTGCTTTATCCTCTGCAGATTTGACTTTTTTTGACATTCAGCTTCTGGGCCTTGTACCAGTGGGACTGAAAAACCTTCTGTTACCAAAACTTGATCATTTTTGTGGGTCCAGTTTAATTCTCCCAAACTTCAGGAGCTCTGCCTCGTAAGACAATCTGAAGCCAAGAATCAATCCAAGCCCTTCCAAAGACCAAGTGAGTCCACATAAAGTCTCAGGTGCCTGAACTGATGATATTAGCCAAATTATCCTTTAGGCTTCTTCTTATAGAGGTAAGCTCTTAAAAACCCATCTATTAACATTCCACAGAATTAGGGATTTTTCCACTCAGTTCACCCACCACCACGTCAGATGCCTGTGATGCAGAGCAGGGTGTGCTCCAGACCAGCGTTTCCCTGTACAAACCTCAAACTTGTGTTTCCAGCTGACCGGCCCACACAGAATCCAGACACACAGACGTGTTCCACAAACGCACTCAGATGTCATGTCTCTTTTTGACAGATGTTGGAAGTAATTCAGTAAAGTTGCATTAATGCAACTTTAAAGCAAAAAGTCTCCAGGCTAAAAAAAAAAAAAAACAACCACAAAACCACACCACCACCAAAGAATCCAGAGGGAAGTATACACAACCTGACACAGCCCTTATGTTGTGTTGGGTTGGTCATTTCACTTTCCTCTTTTCACTTTTTACTTTTCCCTTCCAGAGGGACTGAGGCATTAGGCTGAGTGTTGAACTGTCAGTTCAGATTTTCAGCCTTAAGAGATGAATTTCCCTTACGCCCATACTAACCTTTTGCAATTGCGTACATGTAGTTAATCATATGCAGCTACACTGAACCTGATTGTTAAAAGGCTGAGTAAATATAACTACACCCTCGTTATCTTGTTTAAAGGTAGAAAGATTAATTTGAATTCTAACTGGAAATACTGATTCAATGAATAAGCCTGAAATGTAGCGGTTTTCAATTACACTAAGAAATTGGTCTTTTGAATTTCCAAATTATGCAAGGCAAAGCAAGTTCAATTTAATCTATACAGGGGGATATATTTGCCATCTTCATAGCCCTCTATGTCAGTGGGTAATAGGTTAGAGGCAAGTGAAGGAAAAAAAAAATGTAACGTTGGCTCTTGGTGCCCTCCAGGGGCCAGGCCGAGTATAGCTTTCAGGCAAAACAATTTTTGAGCATTCAAGCAAACACAATAAATATTGCATATCATTACCCTGCTTTAAAAGGGTGCGAGTGCCATTATTCATGCTACCCTCAGAGGACAGTTTCTCTTTGCTGCCCCGCAGCCACTGGGATGCTTGATCAAACAGCAGCAACACAGGGGCGGTATCTCACATCTACTTTCCCTGCCTGGATTCCTAAGGAAACAAGGTCTCTATTTAATCCCGTTTTGTGTCTGCCTGTCCTCTTCCATTAGCGTGGAAGCCTTCACCTGGATTCTAGTAAACCTGAGAGACAAAGAGAGATGGCGAATATACTACATGCTCACAGCATTCATAAAACTAAGAACTGAGAAACAAAAGCAACTAAACTTGACACCCCACATTATGGGAGGCTGCAGCACTAACTCAGTCCTTACACCCACTACAGACTGAACCATAGGGTGAAAAAACAAAAAAACCCTCAACCTTGTAACTTCCATTCAAGGCATGAGTTACTACTTATGTCCACTATGGGCTGCAGGTCTGCTCCAGCTTTACATCAAACTTCTGATATACTCCAGGGGGATTTACACCCTCTGTAACACGACAGAAAGGATCCTTTTGCCCTGACAGATTGCAGATCAGTTCCTTGGTGTGGGGACTATTCCTATTTTCCTTTACCATTCCACAACGTAACTGTCACAAAACTAGACATCAGAGAGGGCAAGGAGAAAGCAGGACTGTCAGAGTACAGGATCAGACGGCATTAGCCCAGGAGATAAACTGCACATCCTATAGCATACCCCCAGCAGAGCTCTCTGATCCAGGATTTCTCTGGAATTAGCGGAGCTCTGCCCTGCCTCCCAGCGCACACGATTCCACATCCGCAGGCAGCGTGGCTGAGAGGAGGTGTATTATCAGGACACAGTTACATAAGTATTTCTCCTACTTAACGTTCTTGTACGTTATGAAAGCATGCTGCCAAAAAAAAGGTTTGCACTGTTGTACAGCCTCACCGGCAACAGCAGCTATACTATATAGATAATTTTTCTTCAAAATTAGAACTCAAAGCTTTGGTATATTAGCGGTGTCTATACCGTACTAAAAACACATCTCCATTCTTATCCTCACAGCACAAATTATCCAATAAAAGTCTTAGTTGTGGAACACTCCTCTTCCATTGAAGTGGGTATGGCATCAGGGGTTGATTTTTCAGTACCTACTATACTTTTCTGGCCCACTATGGATAAATATTTAAATAAACAGGCTAAATTTTCTTACAGGCAGAAGCAGGCAGGACTGCACTGGATTCTGTGAATGCCTAGCAGGACACCACATGCTCAGAACCCTGTGCTTTCCTCTCCATGAAGTCCAGCTCTGTGAAACTCCAGCCCCAGATGCTTCTGACCTAATACACCAACGTGATATTTGAAAATCATGAGACTTCAAGTTCTAAAGCTGCGGAAGGAAGCTGTACCATGCAAAGTGTACAAGATTTCTGACTAGAGCTGCTGAAAGAGTGAGTTAGCATCTCCCTCTGCCTTTCCCTGCACAAAGCTCTCTGGTCATGTCAAGAATTGAGACTCAAAAGACAAGGAGAATCCAAAAACTCTTTGACATAATTAATATCAGATAATTGTTCTGAGTCTTCTTTCATCTGCCAATTACAAGTGGAAATTGAGTCTAGGGAGCTACTGCAGATCATCTTTATGCAATTACGATTTATGATGAACTACCCAGCTCCAGCAGCACTCCCCAAGCTACAGCACAGCGATTCTAAATGGAAGTCCTGTAGCAGCAATGACATAACGTCAATTCCCAGTATTTAACATGCCCACAAGCTAGAACACACGCTCCTGGTTTGCTGCTGTATTTGACCACATAGCTCATGGATGAAAAATTACTTCAGAAATCAGAATGGCAGGTCATTAGCAACACATGCTGTCTTCCATTACTTTGTTTTGTTCTCCTTAAATCATTTCCTATCCATGCTCTTTCTCACGGTTTTCAAGGTTTATTTGTAGGCAGCTCCAAACATGAAGAGCAGCTTGGCTTCCAGCAATGCTACTGCACTGTTTTTGCAACCTGAGAAGTCTGGGCTTCAGACTGAGCATTGTCCCAAATAGCTAAAAAATTGACAACAAGTAGTCAAAAACTTGACCAGATTCACTGAGCTATGTACCGGTTCACCCTCAGCAGAAATACGGCTCCATCTTTTTACCTCCCAGATAGACTATAAAACATCAGTCTCTTATTAAGAGAGGACCATCAGTTAATACACATGCCCCTACACCATAGCATCAGGGTTCTGTCCCATAGGGGACCTTGGACCTAAAGCTGCATGTGCTGCTTTCTGTGAAGGCAATACAAGCGAAAAATATAGTCCATCCATCCTGCCCCATCTGAGCCATTTTCACTTACACCAGTCAAGACTGATTAGCATGTGGGTTCTGGAAGAACAATCTCTACTCTATTTCATACCTTTCCTCTGCTGAAGTATGAAAGAAAACTGAGCATATGTATTTTCATCACTGTGAGAAGCAGCTCAGCAGGTTTGCCAGTGCTGGACGCTGTTGAGAAATGCACCCTCCCTCCAGCACCTGCAGGTGGCACGGTCTTCTTGCTTATTGCTAATCTATGCTGTATAATTACATTCCAGGGGAAAAAAAAATATATATATATAAACTTTCTAGATGAAAAGAGGTTTCAAAGATTATGTACTGATTTATGATTTATTTTGTTCAAAACCATCCATTTAAACAATCATATTGTTTTCCAGAGTCTGTGCTGGATTAGATTCAGAAAACATTGACAAGAAAAGATTAATGCTGGAGAACACAAAATGAGTTAAAGGCGACTGACAACAAAATACACAGGCAGCACCGCACTCAGAACTGCAGAATATGAAGACTCATGAAAAGCACGACTCATATTGATCTCAACAGTAGCAAACATCATCAAATATTGAAGCAGTGCCCATCTTCGGAATTAAAAGTTCAGCTGGTATTTCTACCTAGATGGCATTTAACTGCAAAGTTCTTGCAGAGTGACTAATCCTTTAACTCAGAACAGGTATTTTATCTCCACTGCCAGGTTGTCAAGCAGTGCAGATGTAGAGTCACTTATTTGTCCTCCCCAGGTGAAAGAAATTGAAAATTAGTATTTCAGGTAACTTAAATAGCATGTGGTCAGCTTGAAAAACCTTTTAAAATTATGTATCCACCTTCAATAAATCAGAACTTTGTTGTGCCTTCCTGCAGGCACTGGTCACTTCAGAAAATTCAGTCCAACACACAGTAAGGTCTCCAACATCAACATGCTGACAGTGCTATGGACCTCCTCACACCAAGCCATTCAACTTGCCATTAACTTTATACACGTTGACACGACATTTAGCACACCTCCAGTTTGTGTCTTTAGGCTGACTGTGTTGTACATACATAGATACAGAACAAAATGGAAAAGAGAACTTTCCTCTATAACAATTGTGAAAAGCTACAGCCCAACTACAAAGGGTTTCCCCTGGTGATTAAGTTCAGCAGCAGACTATTTCAAGGCACAGTACAACTCACGGATCATCCACGTCCAATGGCAGATTTGTGTGGCACATTATGCAGGTTTGCTGGAGCAAATTATCAGAGAACATGCTCCTGTGCAGTTCTCCATGAGACAGAGACTGCTCCATAGGTTTCCCCACAAATATATTACACAGCTCCCGGGGAGGAAAAGTGATCCAACTGGGGGGGGGGGAATAAAAAAAAGAAAAAAACCCACAGCATTTTTCAGGTCAGGTGTTCAGACTGCACAGCTGCAGGGAGACATCAGTCAGTACTGCTAACAGGGACAGATAACAGGATGGTGCGGAGGTAGGACCACTGACCCCAGTCCAGCACCCACATAATGACGTGCCTTTGATTCCTCAGTGCTCACGGCATCCCCTGTGCCAGCCCTACAGCCCCAGCAGACACAGAATCTCACTGTCTTTACATTGACGCTACCAGGACATTGATTCCCAGAGGAAAGTATGCATCAACATGTTTACACTTGGTTCAGCTGACAAACTGCCTCAAAATGAGGAAGAAATATTGAGGCTCAACCACTAAAATTAATGGCTTTGTAGCAAGCCTGTGATGGCCATAGAACCAAGTGATTCATAGCATGTGACAACTTCAGTAATCACAACTGCTTTTGAAAACAAAACTACAGCTAATCAGGGTGGTCTTGTTTCCCTTAAACACATTAAAAAGTCATTACCTCAAGAACTCATTACATCAACACAGCACTTCTTAAAGGGACAGCACTGGACAAGGCTGAAGGGCTTTGAGAAGCTGATACTCCCTCCTTCAGTCATTTCCTTAATGGACCAATTCCTTCATTCAACAGCTAGAAGCACCGAGCTTCCAGTTGCTCTGTTCAAACCTTCTTGCTGCCCTTCACTGGCACCGAGTCTCACTGAGCTTGGGGAGGAAATCAGACTATCAGCACATTTCCCCCCCCAGGCCTAAATTTAAAGCAGACAATACATTTCAGAAATATTAATTTATGAGATATTTTAACTGCACCATAGGAGTTTCTCAGGGCTTTCTGCTCATGCTTCCAGCTTCATTAATCAACTCAGCCCTGCCAAAATGCATCACAGGAAGATGTCTGTAGCCACTGTGGTCTAAGCCATAATCATACCTCAGAGATGAATATTTACAAGCCAATGTCTCCTCTGTAACAAGGACACCAGAAACCAAACTGTCAGGCAGTTGCACAAGGCTGCAGTTAACTCCTCCCACACCGGGGGAATTCTTGCACTTTTTAAAAAGGGAGCAAGGCAAGGGAAGAGCAGCACACCAACTGGGAAAAGTCAGCACCTCAAAGAACAAGGAAAACAGCAGATCTTGAAAACAGCATATTTCAGGTGGGAGAAGTCTGGAGGAAAAGCCATGGCTCACACAGCAGAGACCAGGGAGCCAGCCTAGCTCAAGTGCTCATGAGTTACCCAACACAGGTCAGCAATAAAAGAAAGGAAAATTCCCCCCCCCAAATTTACTGAGACTTCTCTGACTTCTTGCTACGTTGCAGATCACGTTGTCAAGAGACTGTAATCAAACAGCAGAATCCCACTGTGCTGGCACTGCGTGCATCCCTTCCTACGGCTCCAGACAAGAAGATGGTTCCCACACGGAAGAGCCATATGACAAAAGTTTGCTGTCACAGAGCCACAGGGAGGAAATAACAGAATAACAGCAACAATGCTGAGAAGCCCTTAAGATTGGCAATGTTTGAGCCAGAATAACAGTTGTTGCTGCTCTGTTCTCACACCCGTAACAGCGTGTCACACCACACTATAAACACAAGCCAGAAATCCTCTCCCAAACTTCACGGTCCTTCAGAGCCTTGATGCCTGCAACATGCCACCCACACCCAGCCATTCTCATCTGAAATGCCACCAGCACCAGGCACTGCCCTCCTCCCCTGCACACACCTGAGCTGTAATCATCCCGACAATCCCAGTCTCACTGATTAGGCTAAGAACAGGCATGACTGTCTTCTCATTAGCTGTACGCAGAGCATAGCTAACAGGCAAACACCTCATGGCATTTCAATTTGAAAAGGTTTCTTAGTGCTTTATTTCATTCTTGTTTACACCACCCATGTTTACATCGATGTTGGCCACAAGAAATTGCAGCAGAGTGTTTTTCTGTTTGTGACACCCTCTGTTTCTGCTCCAGCAGCAGCAGGATCCAAGCTGCATGCTCAATCTTAACGTGACAGGATAGCTTGTGTGGTCATGCTAAGGGATGCTAAATGCAGCCAAATGCTTCTTCAGATCTGGAGAGAAGAATCTTTCCCGTTTCAATACACTTGCCTGCTCTAATCTTCGCATGCCACAGCTCTTCTCAGCTGAGACTAGAGAAGTTGAAGCAGTTTCTGCACCGCTTGTTCTTTGTGACAATCAAATCTGAGAAATACCGGCAAACCAAAGAATAAGTTTTCCTCCACTGGTGGATACACCGTCTCCAGATTTTCAAAGGTGGTTCTTCAGATTTTTTCCAAATAAGACACACAGAGTGTGATTAAGGGCTCTGCATGTCGTTCTAAGAAAGCCATTTGAATGTTTGTTGGATTGTATCAGCCCAGTAACATTTCCTGCAAGCTTCATCAGCTCAGGATTAACAAGTGATAATGATAATCTATATGCTCTTAAACTTTGTGGAAAAAAAACCAAGGCTGCGGTCCACCCTTCTGTCATTCTCCCATGCTCTTCCACAGAGGGTACTCCAGTTAAATACTTACACTTCCATTACTCCTCTGTTCATAAACCAAGCACTGCCTCCAAGAAGGGAATAATTTCTTGGTGAATTCTGCTTCCTCCCCAACAGGCTACAGTTCACATTTACATGCAAATTCACCTTACCAAGTGATACCAGTTATTGTAACAGACAATACACTCAAATCCTGCTCTTTGCAAACACAGCTCCAGATCCATGAACCAAGGCCAACCTGTTTCCTCAACCAACTGCAATAACATTGATCCAAAACCCTCCTCATGGAGTGAGAGCCCTCAGGCCCTTCGGCTCCAGACCCACACCCCAGGGGGATGACTGCACCCTCGGCAGGGTCTTCTGCAACCGTGCACAAAACGTGTGGTGAGGGTACAGAAGGAGAGAAGGGGACAGAGAGACCAGACAAGCCTGCAGACTGGACCTCAGGTATTTGTGTTGCATGGGGCCAAGGGGAGAAGGGTTGTTTGGGGGATCACACACGCCAGCATGCTGCATAGAGGGGATGAGAGGGGCCATGGAACTGCTTGGGACAGGGTGAGAAAGCCCTTTGGTCCAAAAGAAACCATTCAGTACTTTCCTGTTGCACGATCTATAGCCATACAATTTGATTTTCCAGAAAAGTCACAACAAGTTACAGCTCCTCTCTTTGCTCCTCAGTTATCTGGGGCTCACATCCATGGCAGGAGACCTTCCAAATGAGCCAGCTGTGACCACCCCAAGCACCACAGTCAAACAGAGAAGCCACATTTAAATAGCATTAAGTCTAAAACTACCTTAATTCCCCCCTCCTTCTGGACCAGTCCTTTCCATATACATCATCATCCACCTGGGTAGCATGAAGCGCTAGTATAAAGCTGATAATAACTGTGTCCTGGAAATTAGACATTAAGTGTTTTCTGATTACATTTAGTGCTCAGAAACTCCAGTTCAGCATAGAAACAAAATTACTCCTATTTTCCTCAGGGAAAAAAAGGTAGCTTCGATTGAATAGAAAAGGTATTTACCCTAAAAAGACAGCATTGGGTTAAAACCAAGAACATCCAGATATCAGGCCTGTACCAACTCTAAACTCAGAAATTTCCCCCTTAAATACCTCCAAAAGAAAAGAAAGAGTACCTGTTAGTGTTACTCCTGGAGCTGAAAGACCTTCAGGTATTAAGTCCCGGAATTATTCAGTTACTCTGTGCTGAAAGAGCAATTTCAGAGTACTTCTGGAGATAGATATTTAAACATTAATTAGTAAGCTTCTCTCTCGGTCCCAGATCTGCAAGAATATAATCTGCACAACTGGAATCAAAGCTAGGCTTATATAAGAATTAATAAGTTAAGTCTTTTGAGAATTTTTTCTTTTTCCTCTTAAAACAAAGACACTGCTCATTCTCACACTGGCATCTATGTACCATCGCAAGACAACCTGCTCACACAACACACAAAAGCCTCATACTCACCCAGCCACAAGGACAAGAATGAAACCAGCATCCAGGATAAAAAAAAAAATAATTCTGCCATATGGGAGATAGAAATAAATATCAAACATTCACTGTACTCCCCAACAGGCCACAGAGAACTCACAGCAGCTCAGCCCCAACACTAACCAGCCCCAGGGAGCCCTGGGTGGAGCCAGGGCAGCTCCTCATTATTCCCTGCAGCTGTGGGGGTCCCAGCACCGGCAGGCCATCAGCTAATTGGTACCCAACTGGGCTGCACCAGCTGAGCCACATCACACCCTGCACACGCCGAGGGCACGTCCCCCAGGCCACACAGACCTGAGAAGGTGAACATGAGTTGGCAATATGCACTTGGAGCCCAGAAAGCCAACTGTGTCCTGGGCTGCATCACCAACAGCATGATCAGCAGGTTGAAGGAGGGGATTCTCCCCGCCCACTCTTGTGACACACCCCCCGCCCCGGGCAGTGCTGCATCCAGCTCTGGGGTCCTCAGCACAGGACAGACACGGACCTGTTGGAGTGGGTCCAAAGGAGGCCACAAAGATGGTCAGAGGCTGGAGCACCTCCTGAATGAGGACAGGCTAAGAGACTTGTGGTTGTTCAGCCTGGAGAAGAGAAGGCTCCAGGGAGACCTTACAGAACCTTTCAGTGCTGAAAGGGGGCTACAGGAGAGATGGGGAGGGACTCCTGATCAAGGGGTGTAGTGATAGGATGAGGGGTAATGGTTTTAAGCTGAAAGAGGGGAGATGTAGATGAGATATTGGGAAGAAATTTTTTTTGTGCACGTGGTGAGGCAGTGGCCCAGGTTGCCCAGAGAAGCTGTGGATGCCCCATCCCTGGAGGTGTTCAAGGCCAGGCTGGATGAGGCTTTGAGCAACCTGGGCTAGTGGGAGGTGTCCCTGCCCATGGCAGGGGGGTTGGAACTAGATGACCTTTAAGGTCCCTTCCAAACCATTCTGTGATTCTATGATGCATCACCCATTGTGTCTCCCAGCGCACCCAAGGAGCTTGGCACCCAGGTACACTGGTCACACAACAGTGGGGTTTCAGCTCTTCTAAAGCACTGTGACAGCTCAGAACTTTTCATTCTGTGACAAATGTAAACATTTCAAATCAGTATCCATAGCTGAAATATTGTATTCTTAACATGTAAGGTGGTTAGAATTTTAAGCGTTCTTTTTTCCTTCATACCAGGAAAAATACATAGAAATTGAACATACCCAACAACAAAAAGGCTTAACAAGTCTATCACTTGCAAAGATTTGCCTACACAGATTTCCAAAGTACAAGTGTTCACTTAGATTGGTAAACACACTAAAACTTGATAAGTGCCACTAATGTAATTTAAACAATGCAATGAGATGTTCAGCTGTAAATCAAATTCAGCAGCACAGCTTAACACACGCCACCACTTCTGAAGCAAAAAACTCCAAATACCCCTTCTGTCTCATGCTACAGCAGCTTCCTATTCTTGTTGCTCCCACCCCATATTCCCATTTTCAATTGCCACAGAAGAAATCATTTGCAAGGCAGACTGTGATGCTGAGCAGTTATTTCTAAGAATTAGGCTGGAATCCTGGCACTCTTTGTGTCTTCTACAGGACAGAAGGCATCTCATGAATATTGTTTATTTCCTCTTAAACAATTTTATTTAAATCCTTCCAGGTTTCCTTCAGTAAATGAGAGACTATAATGCACGTGGAAAAAATAAAATAAGAATCTGCTAGAATTAAACTATTTTAGCATTTCTAGTTTAGAAAAAAATGTATAAAGCGTACAATGTCATTCACATCAGATGGAAATTGTGCTGACCTTTAAAAAAATAAAACTGAAGTGGCACTGAGTCCTTTCCCTTACTATTACATTTCCTGATCTGCTTTTCAGTCACCTATAGACAATAGCTCATTTCTGAGAAAGACAAGTATTGTAATATTGTATACAGTGTTCATTATTAAAATTATGTAATTTCTACATAACATCCTCACCTCTACGAGGTTCAGCTCTTATCCAAAATGCAGTACAGAATGAAGCCTTTAAGCAAGGCATGTTTTTTTCAAGGACAAAACAATTAAGCAGCAGGATTTTTGTTTGTCTGGGAATCTCTTCCTTTGGAAATACTGTGACCAGTGGAAACTGGTTTTACACTGGTGCTCACTTCCTGGCCTAAATCTAAATTAAGGTCCTGGGTGGTACCTGAAATGCTCTTCCCTTCTTCAACTTATAGAAACAAAAGGAAAAGAGTGTTGAAAGCAGCCCACAGAAACCACCTAAACACCTTTGCTAATGGGCCACTTTCTAGCTTTCAGCAAGGGAATGCTATTACATTCCTTAATCCACCTGCAAATCGATGGTGATTTCAACTTGCTTTCAGCAACAAGATATGTGTGTGCGGACTGTCCTACCCGACGAGCCAGCCACCCGTACATGATTGATCAGCGTCCTGCCTCGGGTGTGTCAGAACCACAATAATATGACAAATTCTCTTTGTCATGCTTCAGCTTTTGCTGGTTGTTAACACAAAACAGGTGTAAAGCAAACGAATAAAAAATAGCAGCCGTCATGGCAGATATTGGAGAGGAGGGCTGTGAACAAAGTGCTTACAGAAAGGATCCCTAGAGACCAGCCTTCAGCAGCAAAGACAGTCTGAAATGCCCCGACAGTCAATCTCAGGATAATTCCCTCCAATTGTTTCACATTAAACTGTTAGTTATACTCAGAGCTATATTTCATTACTATTTAAGGAATTACAAGAAAACTGCCCAGGATAAACTTGGGTACCCACCTGGTCTCAAAGTAGGATGTGTACTTTGGAAAATGCTAGGTTTCTGCCTTCATTTTTAGGCTCCTGACTAGCTTTTGAAAACTTGTTCTGCAGAAAGACCAACCAAAATCAAAGCTTTTACCATCTACGCAGACCAGTATTGTGTCTCCACTTGAGCTGGCAATCAAAACTCAGGAGCTTTAACTAACTGTCTCACTACTGCATCCACAAAATTTTGCTGAGATACCTTTTGCTGACAGTCAGTTCTGGAATTTCCGATGCCCCCTGAATTAGCAGAATCTGAGAACTATAACAACCCCTCCCAAAAATCTTGTTCAGTGTAGTCCTGAATTAAAGTCCACCAAGGCTGACAGGAGCCCTTCCTTCACAGAGATATGGAACAAATACTCTGCAAGTTCTCTGAAACCCACTGAAGTCTGTCATACATTGGATTCTGCCTTTAGTTTTCCTTTTTCATGCCTGATCCATGACCTATGCTCTGTTCTGAACATGAGAGCTTATCTGCAGCCACATCTTTCCTATTTTGGCTCTCAAGCCTTTATATAAAATGTTTGCAAATATAGTCCACATGTTTTTTAATATCCTGTACTTGAATTTCATTTTATGGAACCCAAGCAACTGTGTTTGGTAATTCCTTTTCCCTTAGATCTATTCATCCAATTTCATTTTTTTTTAATGCCAGCCATGTACTTACTGTAGCTTAATTTTCTGATGTGGCTTTGCTTCAAGTTTTGACATTTTGCTGAAAAGTTTCAACAGCAATTAGTCAAAATATGATGACATGTTGGTTTTCCATTTAATCCATACCACAGCGTAGACCAAAACAGTTTCCTTCCAGTGAACACAGACCTTCTAATTGCTCCTAGTGGACTAAGGGAATCCAGACCTTTATCACTCAGCACTTTCATATCCAAAGTATGTGATACATTCAAAGTTTCCAACAGCAAAATTGATCTCTGTTGTTGCTCCAGAAAGAACTCCATTAATGCAGAGGTGATAAGTGGGTTCGTACCTGCATCTCCAGAGATGTGCTGGAACATCTGCTATTTAAAACATCCATCAGGACCCATAGCAGTATTTTGTGTAAAAGGTTATGTATATGGACAAGACTACCTATTTAGAGAAAAAAGAATTTTAATACAGAAAAAAATCCCAAAGTTTCCACAGAGAAAAAGAAACATTTAAATCTATTGGATTATTTATCCCATAATATTACTAGAATTTTCATAAATATTATCACCATGGCAGCAAGTAATTACTTGGCATTCCTTAACTCATCATAAAATTGGGTCAAATATTATCAGTAAAAGTAAAACAACACAACCTAGCCGCTTTGACATCTGGAATAAACATTTCCAGAGTATGACATCTTTCTTGTCAATCTGGTAAGCTAATAGACCATTAAATACTAAATATTAGAGAGAAGGGAAATGCATCTCACACATATACACAGTGATAGCGCCCAGGAAGAAGGAGAGTTGTTTCACACTGACAGTGTTGTTGATTGCAATGTGAGTACGTGGCACAAGCCAGCACCCTAAAAACAGCCGTAGGGACTATCCATAACACCTGTTTGTCTCCTAAGTCACTTAGGAGCTTATTAAAATTTTATCCCAGTTGCAAACCTGTCTGAATCATAAGAAAGTTCTGACCTAAGACTAAATTGTACATCCCAAACCTCTTTTACAACTTCCTGTCAAAAACCATCTTTCCCAACAAGTAGGAAATGGAGGGAGAAACGTTTCAAACACAGCATAAAATGCACTGCAGAGAAGCATGCAAAAGCACTGCCATTGCCAGGCAGAGATCTCCGGCTTGCTCTCTAGCTCGATACCATGATCATGAAAATCCCTGCAGCTGCAATCTGACACCTAAACACAGGAAATACTGTTTCTGTAATGCTGTTCTTTTCCTCCCATTTTGCAAACACCCCATCTGCACTGAACATACACAAACACTCCAGATGCTACTGCAGCCATCCACACAAAGCCGAGAGCAGCCCCGATCGCCAGGAACGGAGACACCAGCCCAGCCGAGCCCCTGCAGGCTTCATTCATTCTGTTCCTCACGCTGGGGGAGACCAGCAGGAGAGCACAGCCCGCAGTGCCAGCATTGTGTCACCCAGGGATGGTGGAGCTTGCAAATACCCTGACGAGACAGTTTTCCAGATGCTCTGTGCTATCAGCCAGCAGCAGGAATGATACCCTGGCCAAACACGTAATACAAGGCAATGTGAACCATGCCAACAGCAAGAGAAAGCGATGCGAGGCAGTGATCTCGCTTGTTTAGTGAACAATGATACAAATCAAGAGAAATTCCATAAAATTACAGAACTTCTTTCCTTTCTTCATTTACACACAAAGGATAACCACCTACCTTTAAGAATAAGCAGGCTTGGTATGGCATGCATCCCCCAGGTCACAGCAAGGTTACCCATGCCAACACTGCCCAGAGAGCATCCCTAAAAGAAGCCTCTAAATGATGGATAATGAGGTGGGATAAAGTTCACGTCTTTCAAAAAGACTGAAATTAGGAAAAGGATGAATCTGGAATTCTGGCTTTGTAACATAATCACCCATCTGAGAATGAGGATGCAAATAGATAGAGATATAGATAGATAGATATAGATAGATAGATAGACAGACAGACAGACTCACACTTTTTAACCAGTCATGAAGTGTAAGGGCTAAGCTCAGCTCTCACTGAAGCCAAGAATTACCCTAATGTGACTACAGCAGGATGTACAGACCACAATTTGCTGCAGCAAAGCTCCTTGAACTGCAAGGTTCTGCTAGAGAAACTTTCACCCATGAAATGCAATTCCTGATGCCCTTTATATCAGAGAGGGCCTGTTCTGCTGGCTCTGATTAGCTGGCAGGAAAGAGCTGAATTAAAAGCAAAGAATGGAGGATAAATACTTGTTATCAGAAAAGCACTAGGTCCCAGTCCCAGGGTTTTAGTCACCGATCTCACCATTTGGCTGCTCAAACTGTTCCAGCATCTCTGGGTATCATTGTCATAACATTGTGCAACTGTTAAAAAACATAAGAACACAATGCACAAGGTAAGGGCTGCCTGCATATGAGGAGACAAGCTTTAGAGCACCGATTTGAAGTGGATGTGATACATGAGTTGCAAGTCATAAGTATGTCTTTTAACCATAATACTGACCAGGTGGCTCCCTTCACGTACTTAATGTTGCTCTATAGAGTCAGCAGCTGCTTAATAGTTAAACGATTCAGATTATTTTGTAAATCCCAATTTTAATGCTTTTTACAGTACGCCTCACAAAACTGAAATACCACAAAACCAGCAGAATAAGGGAAATTGCCCTGAAAATGTAAAAACAAAGGAAGAAAATCCATTATGTGAAATCCTGTTCCTTACTTAAAATATTTTTGACTTTTCATACTTGTTATAAAATTAAATCTCCTGCAATTTATACACAGATTTTAATAAAAAACAAACAAACAAACAAAACCCACATAGGTTGTCTTTGTGCTACTAGACAACATTTGTTGCAGATCATTCAGAACTTGGCCACCTCTAACAAAATGAAAAGTCTAAGCATGGTCTCACTGATGTCCAAACTAGATTTATTCCAGAATTTAAGATGCGTATGGCAGGATGTTTCACACACACAACTATCGAGTGTAGGGGCACTTTATCATATGTGTCTATATAGATGAAGAACATGACAGCAGATTTAAGAAACTCATTCAGAAAATTCCAGAGGGTTTATTAAAATTCAAATACTATTTTTTTTTTTATTCTTACTGTAGGAGGACCAGAGATGTGGGAGGAAGTCTCAAAGTTTCTGGCTTCTTTTTCTGAAAAGCAATAACTTTTTGTAAAAGTTAAATAATTGGTAAAAACTTTCTTTAATGGAAAAAAAAACCTTTTTCTTCAAAAGGCATGCCAATAGAGAAGTTCTGTTCGAGCTGAATAGGTACATTTTAGATTCCACTGCAACAGATTTGGATTTTGATGTATCCTGACTATCAGTTATTTGCTAATGTAAGCATAGCAAATTATCTGCTATCATGTAGCTGAAGCTATTAGACTGCAGTTAATAATTTACTGCTCAACTCATCTTTATTCTGAACATGCAACTTATTAATTGATTACAGGTTTTCTGTAGTCCTCTGTGCAAACGACTGCTCTTGCCACTCATCACTGCTTCCTTCTCCACCTGCCTGTCAATCAGCTCTACTTGGTGATGCCAAAATAACGTTTCACTCTCGTGCTGTTTGTGGAGTGATGGAGCTCGAATGAAAGCACAAGCGACGAAGCCCACACAACAGCCATGTAGCCTCAAAGGTATGTGATGCTGACATATGGGATGCATGATGTTCACTAGATTTTTGGCACTTTTGGAAGACATTGTGAAAAGTACATAACACAACACGCTGCTCCTGCACAGAACAAACAGAGGTTGTAAGCAAGAAATCAGAAACTAGAACAATTCTCAAGCGCTTTGCACATCTGCTCTCATATTTGCAGGTACATAAGGTAAAAAAGGATGGTTAGATCTGTGGAGATACAGCATTATTAAACATGAGGCTTTTCACGTACACTAGGCACAGAGCTACGTCCTTTTTGAGACCTGACTCTTGCTGACTCAGGGGTATTTTGGCAGCCTCACACATGCAACGCAGGGCCATGCTTTACAAAGTACAGCTATAGTATCACCTCACTATGTGAATCTGGAGTGCTTTATTCACAAGATCCCACACACCAAGTATTTCCATGTCTGTGCCCAGAAAGCAATGGGTGCCGTTTGGCTGCCCAGACTGTCAGCTCCCTAGAGCAAGCATTTTCTGTTGTTACCCTTGCCCTGTGTAGCAAATAAGGCCAAGGTCTTTACAAAAAAGGACCAGTGAAATGTCTCAATAGATTCATTGTTAAAGGTCACCTAAAAGACCCCTTATTGCTGATAGAGAGAAAAAGAAGACGAAAAAGAAAATATCAATAAAATACAGTGCCACCCTGAAGATTTGGAAGAAATGGAGCAGTAGCAGGTGCCTCCTCTGGCAAGTTAGATAATACCATATGAGTCCAGAGGAGCTTCAAGAGTTAGATCTACAGCAGCTTTACCCGTTTTTCCACCAGGCACTGAGAATGGGTTACTAATAGTTTCCTGCTATCTGCCAAAACAACAGTTGCTTAGGTCATGGTAAAAAGCCAGGATATCTGGCTGTATTTATTCTATTACAAGCTATGTTTTTAATCTTATAAGAAATCATGTGATGGCTTTATCTCTAGCTTTAAAAAGACCTACCTCCAGGTCCCTGCACTTAGAGTGACTGTTAGAGGAGGTAAAGCAGGAAAAGCCTGGCTAATTTCAGAGCTCTGCCAACAAGATAGCACCAACACATCCCAGCTACAGGGCAAGCCTACAGCTCTCTCAGGCTCAGCAGGAAAGCAGGTACTTACTGCAACATGATGAAGACATGGGAAAGGCACAGCATTTGCATTCTGTTCTAAAATCACAAATCAAACCCCCAAAAAGAAAGACCAGAAATCAGACAATTTGTTCATTTGTTTGTTTTAAGATAATGGATTTTTTGGGGGAGGAGGGGGGAAGTGATTTTTTTTCATGACACATTTGCATTACATCTTCAATATTTTTCCTTCCACTCTGAAGATTAGAAAAATAAAATTTTCCCTTGCTGAGTCTTACATAGTATCTTCATCCCAGAAACAGAGACCTTAGGAAAACACAGCAAAGCTCACATACTCAAAAGCTATTTGAATGAGTAATTCCTTTTGGTTTCAATGTGCGTGAAAGACCTGGGGACCAAATATGAGTCTCACTAAAAATATGTACCCACTTGCAAAAACATCTGTGAGTTACGCTTCTTCCCAGCTATCAGTGGTACTTGCTTCAGCTCTCAAACCTCAGTTTAAGGCAGCAACATACAATAATTTTTGCTCACAGTGCTCTTCACTTCTGCTAAGTGGAAAAGAGGTTGTTCTTTATGCTGGCTGCCTCCTGGTCTTCTCCTCCTGCAGCTCTGAATCTTTTCTATCCCACTTCCCTGATTTTAGTAAGGAAAGGATCAGGGAGAAAGAGATGTTCACATCTGTGGAGAGTCACATCTGTAGCCAGCCCTCCTGTATTCAATCCTCTGATTTGGCTGTGGGGAAGAAGCAGGTCTTGATTGCACAGAGCTTTGAAGTTTAATGGTGATTGGAACATACGCTGAAAGACAGTGTCACTACCACATTTATATCAAAAGTTGATTATCTATTGAAAGGATGTCTGTTTATATGTTTACTTCCACTTCTGTTCATACACAAGGAAAGGAGAGGGAAATTAGCATATGAAAATACCAGATGTGACTAGTAGCTATCAAAGTAGCATAGGGCTGGGCTCAGATCAAAGGGGTCTGATAATTTGGAATAAGTCTGATATTGTCTTTTCTGTCTTAGAGTTACTTTAGGCCCTCATGGTAAAAAGATTTATTTGGAACCAGAAAAACACATCTGAGTTTCTCATTTTACAGCCTTTACATTCATATGATGATATTGTTTCTTTTACACGGTTGCAGGATAGCACCAAAAGAACAACATAAATTCTCTCTGGTACCTTTCAGTCCATGTTCAAAGACGTGAAGTATTTGGCAGAGAAGATTTATGCACCAAGGTGATACTCTAACAAATTATGTCAAGACATCTGAAAGTCATCATTTCTGTGCACATGCATGCATTTTAAAAGAAAATCTACAAGAGGATCAAAAACAAGATTAAACCACATCTGTTTGGGTTTAAACTACATTGTCTGCAGAGTTCAAAGTTGTTTCCTTTCGTCTAAAAAAACTTACCCAGCTGTTTTTTATCTTAAATTCCTACCACTATCAAAGAAGTGTTTTCATTGGCTAACCAATGTTATTTCTAGAAGTTGAGCTAGTTAGGAATGGAGCTAAGTAAGAAAATATGCTTTATTCATCAAAGGTCTACCCTCTCTGGCTTGACTTGGCACACTGAGAAAATTAATAGAGAGGTTTCATCAGGTTCTAATGGGAGCAATGTATCTACTGTATGTCATCATGCCATAAATTAGGTCTTCAATCTTTTTACGCAAGTAATTGACTACAACTGACACCGATAAGAAAAACATGAGACAGAATGAATTGGAAGAGGCACAAATTATATAATAAATAAATAAATGCAGCACAAATTCAATACGTGGGAAAGAGAAATGTTTTGAAAACTGCCATCAATCAGTAAACATCCTGCATAAATGCAGGTGTTGTGCAGTGCTGTAATCACAGGACTTGTTCAGCTACCACTGACAAATGTACACACACATGTACACACGTATGTCTATGTATACATGCACACACACAATAACACCGGACCGTGAACTCCTGGTGTTCAGCGTTAAACAAAAAGAATAACAGGTGGTACAACAAGACTGCCTCCAAAATAATGGCACTGTTTTGTGATAAAATACAAGTATATGATGTGACAGCTGCATACCAAGCAATGACCTTCACTCTTCTATATGCCCTCTACTTTTCTGAATGGCTTCAAGTAGCATGTGAAGGTCTGTTTCACATGCTGGAGCCCCAGGTTTCACTCCAGTGGGAACCGGCTGAAGGCTCTCATGAACTACTGTACATCCTAAAACCAGTGTGGATTCACAAACCAAGCAGGAAAACACTTGTCTTGGCCAAGCTGTTCTCAGAGTTGCTCTCTCTCCTCCTCCCAACACACACAGCCTGGGAAGGGAACTGACACAAATTGCCCTTTTGACCAGGAGCCCAGGGCAGGAGAAGCTGCAAAAGGTTGAATCATTTGAGCAGGCAGAAGGGTATGCAGGTGAAGACTAGAGGGTCCCACTCTGGCTTCTAGTACCCCCTCTCCCCTCGACAGAAGTTTTCTTTACTTTGAAGATCTGGCCTTATTCTTTCTGAAGCCAGGAATATAACTTGCTTTTATTGTGCAGCAAACAGGAAAATTGAGCAGTTGTGCACTCTACAGCTGGTCTACTAATGTCACAATCTTTTCTGTACGTTCATTATTCAGTGGTCACAGATTCATATATTTGATAGCTCTCAATCTGCAGATCATTCATATCATGGCCTAACAGCTGGCATTTCATGTCATAACACTGTAAACATGTACCCATAATGTATAGAACATATGGGACTAACTCTGCTTACCAACTGGGTACATATTGTGTACTCCACAGTCAAATGTAATTTTACACGTTTCCATTTTACATTTAACATTGTGTGGGATAAACCAATAAATCATTTGGCCTGGCAAAAGGAACAATACCAGCTAATTTATGTAACTAATAAGAAGCACATCTTATTTGTTGTGTTTGTTTTCACTTGGAATCCAGGCCTTGAAAATATTTTGGGTGGTCTTTGTTCTGAATTTGTTCCCCTCCTCTTTCCAAAATCTAGTGTTTCAGAGTAACCTCTATTTGTCTTATCAGTTCCACACAAATGGAAAAAAAAAGTGATTCAATCTGTTGACATATGTTAGAGACCATTCATAGAAGGCTGGCTCTCTGTGTACAGCTAAGGAGGGAAAACTATAGCTAGATTCTCCAAAGGGGGAAAGTTCAAGAATGGAAATAAATCAAGATGAAGAACAATAAGAAAATATGCTGTCAACTTATTCAAACACCTTCTGGCATACAGCAAGAAAAATAGCCCCAGTGCCCCCATAGTTACTTAACGCAATTCTCTTTACCCAGGTCAGGCTAATACATGTTCCAACCACCATCTGAAAACAAAACACAAAGCTGGCCAGAAACAGAATTCATACAGCTCCAAGGGGATGCGTTCAATAATGCCCAAGTGCCTTAGAAATTTAAATTAAATTTTCAAAGTCCCAAAGCAACATTTAGGCCCAATTTCAGTGCTTAAGTCTCATGCCTTTAAATTATCCTTTTGCATCTGGCTTAGGTCAGCAAGTACACTCAGCTGTAGTCACACAAACTTCTTCATTTTTCAGAGGAGAACTGTGCCTCTCCATAGCAGACCATCCAATGTGCAATGACAACTAGGCCTAGGAACAGCAGTGCAGCAAAAACCAATCAGTTCAAAAGTATGCTGCCATCGCCCGTCAGTGATGCTCCGGAGCCCTCCACGGGAGGTGAGCTGAGGACAGAGAGCGAGCAGCAATTATCCTGGCTCTGCCCGCTGCACGTAACAACTCCCTTCAGTGCTATTTCAGGGTATTTCTTTCCCCTCCCCAGACCAATACACCCTTCATAATTTCAAAGATGGATAGATGTGGATTGGGGGTTTTGAGGTTTTTGGATGAATAACAGCAGTAGGGACCATCCAAGTGATTTGAATTTCAAATCCATGGAGGAGCTGGAGGGCAGCCCTTGGCGGATGGCTGGTTATAACTGCCTGTGCAGCAAATATTGTGGCGTATTCACTTTCTAACTGCATCTTACTCGGTAGCAGACAAGTCTTATTTAAGCAGAACAGATTACAGCAATCTGCACCTTCACTGAAGTCCTTGAAAATGTCTGGGTGAAAACAACAAATGTTTTGCTTAGAAAAAAATTGTGTGCAAATACAGTGTAAATATGGAGTAAGTATTTATAAAGATTGTGTGTATCTCAGTCACATAAACACTCTCAGAGACATATAATTGACTAGTAGCTTTTCACAGCACTGATGCCATGAGAAGGAGACACACATGCCACACCAGTGATATCTCACTAACCAGTTCCCTTGTGATGTGACTGAATCTCGATAGCCAAAAGCAACAGACCTCTCCAGCTGTGGACAGACAGTTTCTCTGAGATCACTGCCTAGCAGGTAGAGATCAGAGTACTCCCTTGTGCTTGAACAATTCATGGCAGAGATACCATCACAGTCAGCTTAGGGTAAACATTTAGTCCTCTCAGTCCCACGGTCCTCCTAACACTCCCACAAAGTCATTAAGTGCCTATTTTCAAGCATCAGAATACCAGAAAATATGAAACTTTAAACAAGATTATAGTGTTGACATTGCAGTGGCTTTGCTAATATTGCTTCATATTGTGTAAACTTTGAAAGCTATAGTTATGGACAGCATTGCTGCCTTCCTTTCCAGGGTGGTAAAAAATGTAGCTGAGCCCTTTTTAAACTGCAAAGATGAACCATCTGTTGTCTTTTAAAACACACACCCAAGAGCCAGCTATTCAGCTTCATGCTTACCTATGGAGCACTTCAGGGAGGAGGCGCAATACATAACGGCTCCACTTTGCTAATTGAGCTCTGCACGGCATTTCTCAACGGCAACGTCTGCCCTTACACGAGCAGCTTTAATAACACGGTGCTGTGGAGGGAGAAACAGACTCAAACAAGATCCTTTTGTTTAATCACTCCAAAACACAGTCAATATTTCAGAAGAACTTAATGATATAAAAGCAAACATGAGAGGCAAAATCCTGCTGTTCTGAAAACAATTTTGCAGATGCTTTGTGTCCAAAGAGACCCTTTTAAACATTGTCAGACCTCCAGAATGTTCTTATTAGTCCTGCCATTGCAGGACCTGTGAGCTCTGATCAAGCGCTTTGACCTACTGTAAAAAGACATGAAGACACAACCCACCCCGAGGCAGTTCGCAACTAAAACAAGAAGAGAGGCCATCTAGGGATACAGGCAAGCCAGCGGGGCTCTCAAGGTAACCATGATCATCCAGCCGAGCTGTGCCTCAGTATAATCTTTAGAATTTTTATGTGTATCAAACAACCACAGGGCATTTTATGGATGTTTTGAAGGAACATAGGCACTTTGTGAATGTGCAAGAGAAGTTCCTCCCATAACCAGGAAGAAAAAATGCAAACGCAGATCTAATCAGCATGGGATGGAGGTGGGCATCGTGGGTCATCCCCATTTGGGAGTCAGCCTTTCAGCAATGACAGCGAAATGACCAATGGACAGGTTACAACGGGCCTCAGCAGCACCTTGTAAGCAAAGCCAAGGTGTTCATAGGTGATATGACAGAGAAAGGGATGTCAGTGAGTGGACATCGACAGAAGGAGAAGACAGAGAGTGGTGCAGGCACCAGAGGGTCAGGAAAATGTAAACGAAATGTGAGCTTATGAAAAACCTGCTGACGGTGCTGTTTCATTTCAGAGTTGTAAATTAATAAACAGCTTATTTTGTCTGAAAATTTGATGTCCTGCTGTCAATCATATTTTTTCTTCCTCCCCGCATCCAGTCAGCATGGACAGACCGTTGCTAGTCATAAAAAACAGCGGAAAAGACTGAACCAACTCAGTGTGCAGTCAGACCAGGTCTGAAGCTGACACAGAGCGGGAAGGCTAGGGGAGGAATTGAAGAGAGGTCTGAATGGAAGAGGACTCTTCTCAGGAAGAAAGGGAGCGTCATCCTTTGAGTAACAGCAAGAAGGCTGGTTACTCAAAGATAAGCACTGCATCCTGTTCCCTGTTTCACACACTGTTCTGATCTTGCTTGCAGTCTTAAGGACTAATTAACGCTGCACTGGCTCTGCTCATCCCAGAAGCCTGATGTTAACAGAAGATATCAAATGAATTGCTGCTCTTCAAATGGAAAAGAGATGTTTTAGTGGCTTGAATTTTCATTGTGTGGGTGTAAAGAAAATAAGCTTATTTCTTTTTTATATACCAGGAAACATATGGAAGCTGGATTGTATTTGTCCCAGCCTGCCAGTATTTTAAATTTATAGAACCCAAATCCTTCGGGGAATGTCATAAATTTACATATGCTCTCAAGTGCTAATGCTTGCATAGGGATCTTTAGATTAGCGGATCCATGTGCAAAAGCACATATGTACAGCCACCTCTTTAGAGGCCTCGCACATATGGAAGCCAACACAGGTTAATGTTCCTCGTGTCAGCATTATTCAGGCTGGCATCACATCAGAATCTCCTTACTCCACACCATCACAGTTCCTCAGAGGACATCTCCTTCAAGATCTATCAGCTCTAACAGTACAAAGTTCTTGAGTTTATCAATGTACATCACCTAGGATGTAACAAGAATGCTTCCCAGGCTGTATTATCTATTAAGGCCCAAACAGTTCTCAGATGGTCTTTGTATCTGATGCTAAAATTTAGCCCTAAGAAATATCAGCCACTCCTCAGTCTGTCCTGGAACAACTGAGCAGTTTATCTCAATAGTACATGCAAATTGATGAAAATTTCCCACTTCACACTATTTTAGCTTCTTGTTAGAAATGTTTTGCTTTATTCAATGACTTCTTGATGCAAGCCAAACTGATTTACATGTGGAACTAGATTTTCTGTATCAACAACATCCCCTGATACAGTTCTTCAACAGAAACACTTGAAAGGTATGCCTGTTCCTATCACATAAAGGCTTAAAACTAGTATTTCTCCTCATAAGTTAATGCCAAATGCCTGTGCATATTAACATGCTGCAGAGCTCAAGACTTAAGAAGGGTAATGTCTGGTCTGGGGAACTGCAGAAAAATGGAAGTCCCACAAAAGCAGCAAAGCAGATCCCCTGGAGCTCTTGCAGACCCCCTTGTGTGTCTCAGTGTGGGATCTGCAGGGTCTGGCACCCCAAGAGGACTCAAACCTGTCCGTACCTTTCCGCTGCGTTATCAGAAGGTGGCAGTGTTGGATCCACCATCGCCTTCAGCCCCAGCCGAGCCTCCACAAACAGCAGCTGCCAGCACAAATGCAGCCTTAATAATGACAAATTACACATCCGCCTCTCAATTAGTCATCATTCATGTCGTGAGCCCGTCCCCCGTCAGGTGGCTACAGTCAAAATCCCTACTACTAAATTAGCTGTTTTGTTAAAAAGAAAATTAAAAATAAATATCACTAACAGTACTGGGGAGACGGGGACCCACAGGCTCCTGCTGATGCACGTGCCCTCGGCAGAACCACTGACATGGGGCTCTCTGCTTCTCATGGCTGAGTTTTTTTCAGAATAAAGCAGATTAATTACAGGACAGCAACCCCAGACCGCACCCGACAGGTCTGCTTCAGTCTTCCGTCACTTCACAGCAAACGTGAGAGGCAGCAACGTTGTCTGCAGTATTAGACAGCAGCTGATCCTGCAAATGCCAAGCACCAAGCAGAAGGCTGATGGGCTCAAAGTAATGAAGAAGTTTAGTCACAGTGAAAGCACTGCAGCTTCTCAAAGGCCTAGAGGCTCAGACCCAGCTCAAGTAAGGTTTGACTACACAGCAGGGTGCACACAGACACATATGTCCTCTGCTGATACCCCAGCTGAGGCAGAGGCCAGCTCCAGCCTGAGAATCCTGTGACCACACTGAAAGCTGCCTCTTACAGGTAATTAGCCCTGCTCAGGAGGAAGATGTATTATTTTGACCACAACAAGTAGCTACCCCAACCGCTTCAGGATGTGCAGGGAGCTGATATAGGTGCCCATCTGGCCAGATGCCTTCGTACAGGGTGAACGTGCAATGTCTTACGCTGCCAGGCTCAGCAATGCCTTTTGAAAATTGGATGCATGTTCCTAAGTCAATTAGATGCATGTCTTGAGTCAATTAAGCCTTATAACTGCAAATGGAGCTGCGTCTAGGTATCCTCCAAAGCCTGAGCCATAGCATGAGCCTAGAGACCTCACCATTTGGCACAATCAGTCCCAAAATCACCACTGGATTCAGGGTTTGCACAGAAACACTAACATTTTCCCTTCTACCATAGGACACCACGTCCAGGTGGTGAACTTCTGCCTCACGTCAAATCTGAAAGACCAAATCACTGAGGACCAGCTTGTAAGCGCTCGCCCATTTGTATTTACCCCAGTGGAAATACTGGAAGAAATATCTGCTACTCAGTAAGAGGCAAACAATCTGGCTCAGAAAGGAAACATAACACCAGCTGATTCAGAGCCTTTTAGCATATGAATGTGTAAATTTGCTGTGACAGGTGGGATGTTTCAATGACTTTCAATAGAAAGCCAACTGCTACTCAGTTATCATTAGAAATTTCTCACTGAAATGCCAATGACTGGTGCCTCATGCTGGGTAACGGAGCTTCGAATTAGTTTTTTAAAAGAGAGAGTGAGAGCAACTAAAAACAATATCCCTGCTGTGTGATTTCCTGATCGGAGCACAACTAGCAAAATATTTGTTCACGCAAATGTTTCCTGCCATGAGCAGCTTAACAATATCAATGTGTTTCATGAGGGAAAATAAACAACAAATAATGAAAAGCACATGAGGCAAACAGAAATATTTGGAATCATCCTAATTACAGAAATCTTCACTTCAAGGAAAGAGACAGAGAGTCCAGCAGCCCAGCACTGACCTCAGCCTGTAACAGAGCCACGGCAGGAAGAGTCTTAGAAGGAGACTGGCAAGACAGCTTAGCTCTTATACCTCTTGGTCAGATATTCAAGGGTATTTGGTATGCAGCAAGTCTTTCAGCAGCAGCTGCTGGATGCTGAGCCTCGGTAGCAGAGCTGGGGTGATCTCTTCCCATGCACTCTGATCCCCACTCCCTCCCCACCCGACTGCACCCACACCAGCTCCCCTCTGCAGGGATGAGGCATCCAGCTCTGCAGGGAGGGAGCTCTGACTCTGCTGTCCTCCACGCAGCTGGGACTCTCCTGGCTTTGGCAAACTGTCTCTGCAAACCGGCGCAAACAAAAGCCCACACGTAGACGTAACTTCAGCATTTCTCTGCTGATGCAAGGTAGCTTGCACCCGGAGCAGTCCTGCCCTCGGTATAACCTCTGTCCGCAGGCCACTCTACTGCATGATTTGCAAGGATGAGTGGCAAAGGATAATTCCACTAGATAGGTCTCCTGGAAAGTATCAGTAAGACAGGGGACACATTTTAGGGACTTGTTAAGACTTTTTGGTGGCTCCTGTCCAACAGCCAGCACACAGGAAAGGAGCCTGTATATTTTTACTCTCCTGGAATAATACAGAGAAAAGTTCCCATCTGCCTCCTCCAGCTCCATTCCCCTTCCAAAATGAATAACAACAGATCACCAGCTGATTTTGCCCAGCCGCAGGAGAGACAAAATGATCCAGCACCCTATCAGCAGCCTTTCAGGCCAGGATTTAAATTCCCAGTGGATCACGTTACAACCCACCTCCTGCAACATCCCTTTCCACCTCAGTCCCCCCACCATCACCTACTTCAATCAGTGTCTCAGCTGTGCTTCAATTTGTTTTCATTTAAAATAAAGACAGAGGTGCTCAGAAACTACAGTAACAAAATGACCCAACTGCAGACGTGCATACTAATGTCTAGCAGACTCATAACAACACAAGCTAGAAGAGGGGTTTTTTTCCTTCTACACGGGGCAGAACCTATATTCCAGAGACAGATAGGATTTTTCTTAAAAGTAGAAAAACAGTTTGCTATGACCCAGCAGAGTCATGCTCAGTGAACCAACTGTCATGCTCTAAATACAATAAGTGTTACACTAAGTGAAACCAAGCAAATGAAATCAAAAAGATTAACAACTCTAAAACTAAAAGACATGGACCCTTTTATATTTTTCTCTCCAGGATATCTGGGACATTTGTTGTGAAGACAAGTATAATGCACATGATTACAATTTATTGAATTAAACCCAGAATAGTTTCTGTTGTATAAAGTAGCACTTTCTTCCCTTATCTAATGCAGATGAAATCTTGAACTTCAATGCCCATCTGCAATACCGTGTTCCATTACAAATATATTGAGCAAATTAAACTAAGTTCATCTGGAATGGTATTTCTCTAGTTTGGTTTTTGAGGTTATGAGCAGGGCTTCAGGCAGCTGCTGCAATCAGTCTGTAAGTTAGATGTTAGTTGTGGCTGATGACCTAACAGAAACAGCACATGTTGAACACTAGGGGAGAACAGCAGAATCCTGTTTAATCATTTTACATTTCCTCTTTTTGTTTTGTTTTGGGGTTTTTTTGTCTAAAAAAGTTACTCTTCTAAAAGGGATTAAAAACTTCATCCATTTTGCCACAAGAGCCTTTGGTTTCAACATACAAAAAGACACAGTGGGGGGATTAATTTTGCTTAATAATCAACTTGAAAAGTTTCCTTTAAACAAGACACACTGTGTTTAGCTTTGAAGTTCACATGTTAGCTCCAGATTGAACCTAAAGAGAGTTTTGAGGAGCACATTCGCACCTAGGCTTTGCCCGTAGAAGAGGATTTACAGCTGTGGACCTTTAGCCACAAATCCCTGCGCATACCACGGCCCATAAGCAAAATCACAAATGTACACAAACTACCGACATGCACCAAGGCTGCTACTGATGTTTATATGACTCCCGATGCTGCATTTGCAGGCTAATGGCTCGGCACATGACAGCACATTAATTTGCAGGGGAGCACGTGCTGGTGTGGACCATGCTGCAGTGTCAAAGGGCATTCAACAACCGGCACTGAGGATGCTGCTGCCACGTCTGCCCCGGAGATGCACAACTGCACGCGCTGCCTTGGGCAGGACATCACAGCTCCGACCAGGTGAACAGGACCAACTCAGACCCTCCTGTGCTCACCTGAAATGTATGAGGGCTTGGACACATCCTGCACTCACCTCAACACATTGGAGATTACATATTTTTTATCAAGCAGTTTAGAGAGACCTTGCAAGGTCTATTCTTCTTGCTTGGTCCTGCTCACCCAAAGGCCTCCAAAATGTATCAGCTATCAAAAACATGACTTCAAAGCTAAAAAAAAAAAAAACCAGAAAGCAAACATCTAAAAGCCCAAATGGAGGCAGACAACTACACCCAGTGCTCCAGGAAGTGTCACTTTACAATATGCGAAGTCTGTGGAGGTGATGACATTAACACTCACAGCAGAATTTCACTCCCAGTGCTGCTGAGAAGCAGCTGAGAAGCTCACAACTCTGCTCCAAGGTGTCTCTTGAAGTCTCCTGTATTTCTTTGCACTTCCCTGACAACAGCTCTCTGTGGCTCTCTCAGAACTGCGTATTGTGAAATCAGAGTTATTAGCTATGTTACCCAAGGCAGGGTGCAAAATAACCCTGAGCCCTCTTTCTTAGATCTTTGAAAACTATTTGACTCAGCTTTACTTCCTTACCACGACTATAAAAAAATAGGCACTGAAAGAGTTTACAAACCCTTTTCATGTGGAGAGGAGGAACGCGAGTTCCCTTTAATCTTTCATAGCTTGTGTGTGTTAACGGCATGCTGAAAGAGTGCCAGCTGATTTGAATTTTGCAAGGGATATGTAGGGACCACCAAAGTCAAAGAAGGTCTGTCCTTGTGATGAGAGAGTGGCTGCAGGAGCCAGGGCAGAGGTGACAGTGGGGAACGTAGATCTAGAAGGAGACGTTGTCCTGTGATCATCACTCAAGCAGGATGACCTCTTCTGCAGACTGAAATCCACATGCACAAGTTGGGTTTACCCCACACTAGGGAAAGGCAGATTCTCCTATTCACAGCTGCTCATTCTGCATCTCCAACTAGACAGAAAGGAGGAGAAAGGCTTTCTTGCTTGAGCATAGGCATCTTTGCAGAGAGCATAGCCTTCACTGCAATGATGAGGATCAACTTTAGTTTATGATGAGTGGCTTACTGTGAAGGCAAAAGATGAACTGTCATGTAAGACAAAAGACAGATTAATGAAGGGGAAAAACCACAGGTGAAGAGAACAACCAACAGATCACACCCCAAGAGCAGTAGGGCTGCTGCTGCTACTACAGGGTGACTAGATGTAGATTTTAGTCCATGGTTTACCACCTCCCTGAACTGAAGTACCCGTGTTACTTAAGTATTTTCTAAGTGTTCTCCCCAGTTTAATGCTATTCTAAATGTCCTACAAACCTCCTTGCAAGGACGGGTTTGAAAGAAGTACTTTGACAACAAGCAGTACTCAAAATACAGTGGGGCACGTACTGTTGTGCCATAAGACACACACCTGGGGTGTGCTGTGGGGCAGGATGCAAAGAACCTTCTGCTTTCAACTACCTGAATATAGGACTCCAGCCTTCCAGCTGTGACTTGCCACAAACAGACGGCATTCAGGCGGTTTTCACTGAGCAGTACGGATGTGAATTTCATCACATGTTACAGTTATCCACATTTGGGTTGAAAACTTGGCAATATTTCCAATACAAAAGTATTAAATAAGGGAAACAAGCAATGTCTAATGCAGAATCTGCCAAGTAATGTGATATGGAGATGGTGAGAAGTTGTCCAGCAGGACATTCTTCCAGGAGGAAATTTGGTTTCCTTAAATCCAAAATGTTTGCAGAAAAGTGTCAGTTGCAGTCACACTGTGTTTTGAAAAAAGCTGGAACAGGGCTTAGGTTGAGATTGAACACTCGGATTTCCTTTGAGTGGAACTTTTCTGTTTTGAAATGCGTTTTTTCAATCCTTTTAATCTTATGTTACACAATATAAAACAGAAAAATCAATTTCAGACCAAAATTATATTAAACCAAAAAGTTCCTGTTGTCTTAAAATAATTCTTCCTCCCAAAAGCTCATGCCACAAGAATCCAAAACTGTGTTACGTCTTCATTTTGGAACAGAAAGTGATTTGAAATCACAGTAAACTCCCGTGAAATGGAACCCCCTGCTTCGTGGCTTTCGGTTAAATTCACAACTAGAGCAAAATTTACAGTGGAAAACAGGCCAGCTGGTCTGAAATACTTATAAAGCTGTAGATTTATGAATATGATAGCTATATGAGAGTGCTAGAGGGTTGATTACAGAAGATATTCTAAAACTACAGCTAACAGCAGTTTTAAGACCCTAGAGGTCTGAAAGGATTTTGAGACATGTCTGTCCCAGTTCTGCTCCTCACACTCTCTTGGCTCTGACCGGAGAGAACTGGCGATACCAGCCATACTGGCAAACAAATGGCTGTGTCCTTGCAATTACCCAGTGACTCCCAGATTTCAAAGCCCGAAGCAATCGTATAGACTCAACATGTGTGTATCACAGTACCGACCTTCATTCTTTTAACACTTGTGTTCCATTACCCAGGTTGCCAAGTCCCGTGAATTTTTGGCAAGTGCTTAATTTTGGCCAGGGTGGGAGCTGCTCTCCCAATCACACAAGAATCTCCAACTTTGTCAGGAATTTTAGCCAAGCTCAAGGAAACTTCAGCCAATCTTTCTGACAAGCTGTTTATCCTAGTGTCTGCTTCCCAGGACTGAAGGAATTGCCCTGTTCCCAAAAGCAGGCAACGCGCTCTTCACTCCCATCGGTAACCCAATACCAGTCTGACAAGGAGGGAGGGGGAATGGAGATGGAGCAAGATCAGCAGATAAATAGGATCAGATATCCAGCACAGGGAGTAGCTCCTCTGGACTCCCCCACCACCAGTTCCCTGTTTCCTTCTTCTCTCCATCCTGACTGGTTTGAAAGAAGAAGAAGAAGGGAACTGGGCTGACCTGGGGAGAGAGACAGAGATCTTCCTGCTCCTGTAGCCAGAAACCATCCCAGAATGAGCAGAGCTGATGCTACAGGGACAGGGTGGACGGTGATGAAGTCTGTAGTGGAAAGAGGCATGTGCAGAACTGACAAAAATGGTGAAAGCAGGGAGAACACAACTGATTTTAAGAAGGAGTCATCAAACAGGCCAATTTGGGCATGAAAAGGACCCACCTACAAATAAGTTTTCTTGATAAATCTGCAATAATAGACAGCACTGCCTCATACTTACACTGAAAAGGGAAGGAACATGGGGAAGAAGATTTTTTTAAAGTTATCCAGAAAACAGGCCCCAAAACTTTCTCTTTAAATTTGCATAACTGAGGGTGGAAAAGGGAAGTGCAAAATATCGCCCATTTTCAACCCAGTTAGGTTAAAACTCCTGCACTCTGACACAGGTTTATCAAGCAGACCACGGGTTAAATGGCTGAATACAAACTGGAAGACCTGTTCATAAGGTGTTTCAGGGCTGATGAAGCATTCTACAGATAACAGAAAAAACAACATATGGTTTCCTAATCTGAATCATAGTAAAAGAGAGAGATCCCACATGAAAAATCACGAAGGCAAGCCGTATAAAGCAGCCAAGAAGCTGAAAGGCCTTCAGATTTGGAAAGCGAGCAAGATTATATGAAATAGCAGCAACTGAGCTGAAATGGCTATCATAGCTAATCACATCCGTTCTTCTTCCCTAATAATTTACAGCTGAATAGAAGGCTCTGTGGAAGTATTGGATAAGCAAATATTTCGTGCAGTGCCCACTTTTAACAACTGCCTGGGAGTGATTATTTATGTGCGAGTGCCAAAGAATTTGACATGATGGATTAGAAAGTAAAACGAAATTCTGCTCTCAAGGAAATCATATTGGATTTCAATGGAGCAACTGTGCATTTACATTATTTTTTCACAGGCACTGACCTTTGACATTTGGTCCTTTTAGAAGAGCTCAAACTAAGAAAATGGGCTGGGGGAATCAACTGAAATCTTAAATGATCAACAAATGAAAGAGTGGAAAAGTTCCACATTCTTCTACCCAACCTCTTTTATGTTTGTTGGAAGAAACTTCCCCTATCAAGCCCAACTTCTACTTATTTGGAGATCCTGATGTTCATCCAAAACCCTGTTTAGCTATTAAGAAATGAGCTTCAAAGAAAATTAGCCTTTTTTTAAGTGCTCATTTTTTTCCTCCCAGTAGCTTTCATGGCATTTTCATTTCCGTCAGCTTTTCAGATTTCAAACTTAAACAAGCGTGAAATCTCTTCTCTGTTGGAGCCAATGGCAAAATTCCCACTTATTTGGATCATCCCATAATTTCATGCTATATATTTTCCCCAGGCTTTACTGCAATCAAAGTTTCTTTGTTGCTCCAGTTAACAGTAGACTGTTTCCAGATTCTGGCATTCCTAATATGAAGATAAAGAGCTACAGAACTGGAGTAATCCTGGAAAGGAAGGTGCTCAAAGACAGTTTCTTTGGAGAACTAAGAGAAGGGAATGGATGTAGGTGCAAGAGTGGAACATTTACAGCCCTGCAACAACTCAGGTGCACACTATGCACACTGCAGCGGGGGCAGTTTGCTCAAAAAGGTCCCAACAGTGAGCCATCAGCTCATTCCTTCATATGGAGCTAAGAAATCTTCCAGCAGAGAAGAGATGCAGTTAATTTGCTTATTCCACAAAGGGCTTTGAGATCACTGCTAAATACAATGGATTTCTTCCTGGAAACATGGGAGAGCCTGCACAGCCTTTTTGGTTACTCAGTGAATGTCTAGTCTCTCTGCTTCTGCATACAGAACCACAATCCTGCCTGCTGTATAATCAAAATTAGTCCTTTTGTTCTGAGAAATGGAAAAGCTTAAATTAAAGACTCCAAGAAAGTATCAAAGCATTTACGTAGAGCAAAACAACAACGTTTTCTCATCTACAGATAATATACTTGTTAAAGACAAACCTCAAATTAACATAAGTCCGTATGTACGGTCTGTGTTTGGTACATCATTCAGCTAAAAGCTCAACAGTTAGCTACCAGAAAAAAAGAAAAGGGGCTGTGTGGTATTCTGACTAGTTGCTAAAGATAAGGCTGCACCTCTTATCCTGGCTCCATGCAAATGGACCCTAGTGGGTTAGGAAGAACTCATTAATTCAGAAAGATTTAGACTCCCAAGATACTGAGTGTGATAAATAGAATTTGTTCCTTCAGTTTCCGTCTTAGCATTTGCAGAGTATTTTAGCAGGAACTGTAGCCCTAACTCCAGCTGCTATTTTCTAGCATGAACCCAAGCTCTATATGCACACACACACCAGAGGAGCACCGATCACATGGAAAACTTTAGCACTGCTTTCTTTCTAAGCATTTAGCTATGAAGGTGGAATACACTCTTAGTGGAGCTGTTTGGATGGGATTAATGATAGTGAGCACTCAGGGAGCCTAGAAAAAAGACATCTACTATTTAATATTATCATTCCAGTTGATCTTTAAGGCAAAAATCTACCTATGAAGACATTCCCATCAGGTTTCTATCACTCCTAACACTACCTTTTTCAACAACTCTCAGTTCTAGAGAACAAAAAATTGTTTTCACTCAAGCGATGCAGGACCGCAGGACCACGCTGCAGCAATACAGTGCTTTCTGGCTTAGACAGTGGGTATTACCCACTCCTAAAACAGGGGGAGATGGACAAAGCTTGTGGTTGAGAGCCCCAGCCTGATCCCCAGTTTACTCATAGGGTAGCAGAGACATCATGCAATGAGCTCGTAGCAAAGTAATGAGTAAGTCCTGCGAGAACATAACACCACCTGAATTAAGTAAGTAATGTCTAGACACAATTGCTTACATTCCACATAATCAAATAATTCTTAATAAGAAGTTGTCAAAATAACGGACCCAGATCTGGGACCTGAATTCATGTAAAATAATCACTGACTCCAGAAGTCACCTCTTGATTTCAGCTAGAATAGGGCTCAGTCCAAAAGCAGAAGGCTGGCAGGGTCCAGTCCGATATGGTTTCAATTACTTACCTAAAGTCAAGTATATTCTCATGACCAAAGTACATTTTAATAAATATATTCCTTTAAATGTCCAGTAAGGCTCATGGTAATCTACTTAAGCATTATTTTCTGGAAGGTTTAAGATTCCTGTAAGCTGAATTACATGTGGAAAGTTACATTAATGTGTCTTCACATAAACTGAAAGTTTATTGTTTTATTATTATAGAAAAACCATAAAAAGATTTGTCTTAAGCTATTGGCTATTGTGCTACACATCTGGTGGAATGTTAGTTATTACAATAACTCCTTCACTGCCTTCAAATGAAGCTCTAGGCTAAAAATGAAAATAAGTAATACGATAATACTCTGAAAAGATGTTATGGAATCATATGGAAATAACTGAGCCAAATCCAGCTGTCAAGGGAAAAAAATCCTGGCTGAGTTTTAAAAATAGCATTAAGTTAGACAGGAAAAAAGGTCAAAAACCTCATGACCAAACCATATCCTCAGCCAAATCTGGGGTGCTGTTGCAGCACACTGGCAAGACAAGCAGTGCTGGAGACAACTGCAGAAGGATCCTTGGCTAATCTGAGGTGGATGCTGTTGTTTCTATTCCCAAAGCTAATTAAAGGCATCCCAGAAATATTGGCTAAGTTTAATTTTGTGCTGGTCACAGATCAGATCTGAGGACAGTGGGAGCAAGAAGAAGAGACAGTGAAGAGCCAGCAGGAATCGAAGGAGGTGAAGATAGGCAGGAGGAGCTGAGAAGAGGGAGGTGTCAGGAGGTTGTGAGTAAAGCGTGGGCTTTGAGACGAGAAGCAGTGCTGAAGCTGCTCAGCAATACAGGCAAAATTCAAACTAAATGCTGGGGTAGGAGGTGGGTATAGAGGGCTTGAGAGAAGGAATCACAAAATCTGGCTGCCAGTGTGGTTTTCCTGGGGAAGGTGAAAGGGGAAAGAAAGACTGGGAGAGACCAGTGAGATGTGAAGTAGATAAGGAAAGGCATCGAGGAGGAATGGATGGGTGTTAAAGGCTGGGAAGAAGACCATGAAGAGTTGGAGGCATTTTAAGAAGGCTGGAGTGTGAGTACAGGGAGGACGTGCCTATCCCGTTTGCTCTTTCTTTCCATTCTCCAGCCCTTCCCTCCTCCTCCTCCTCCTCCTCATCCCCCTGATGCAGCAACAGCTCTTCCCACTGCCCAGGAGCCACAGCTGTCCTGGGGCCCTGCAACACTGCCCCAGCGAGGGAAGGGCTGTGCAGCAGGACAGCAGAGGCAGTGACACAGACTTAAGTATGCAACAGCTGATCCTCATCTCTTCAAGCAAAGGCAAAGTATGCAGTCTGTCATCCCTCTGTCTGCTGCCTTAATCTCTTGTAACCTCTGTTGGAGGCAACATCCATTTTCTGGTGGAAAAGAAATGTAGACAGGACCATACCAGCTGACTAAAAAAAGGTGGCATAACTGGAAGCAGCCTTGAATGCTTTTACTTCTGCAAGTGGACCAGACTGGTTCCAGCAACCAATGTCTATTTTTATATTTATTGCTCTCCCGATCCAGAGCATATTTACCATGAGAGCTAATGGAGTAATATTTCTTCTCCTATCAGCACCGGCTGCTGCAGAGTCTGGGTCCTGGGGAAAAGCAGTGTTGTGCTGCTACAACAGCTTTTGACACCCTCATCTGAAGCAACATTGCTGTTACATCCAACCCTGAGTTTGCCTCCTCTGAGAAACTCACCAGTGTACAATATATTTGGGGTTATGGCAGGGAATGAACCAGAAATAGTTCACAGAGACAAAATTCTTTATATATATTAATCTGGTTGCTTTATTTAAATCTTAAAGCTCTTTTGTATCACTTACCTGAACATCCATCTTCTCCAGATGTTTGACTTTTCATACCGGTGGCACATTGCATCTGCATCTAATAATGTTACTGATAATTGTTGCTATGAAAGAGACTATTTTTCCTGGATCAAGCACAGTAATATTGTTGGTTTATTAAAATGCCACATACTAATTTAATTAATGATATTAAGTATAGGAAATAAAATTGATAGCCTTATTCTGGAAACTGTTGCATAAATAACTAATAAGTTAAAAAGCACAGTTTAGAAATGTGCTCTGCCTAGTCTAGACCTATCTCTCAAGAAAAAAAAAAGGAAAAGTGGTTAGGGATAAATAAGCTAACCAGAAACATCTGCCTTTAATATTCCATTTTGACGTCAGTGACTCTTTATTGGCCTCCCAAAATAGTCTAAGGTTTTGTGAAACAAGCAGCAAACAAAACATACTGTTGTCCAGCTTTTAAAAGATTTTTCCACTGATGATAAAAGTAGAAATCATCACTATTTCATTTTTAAAAACGTGCTTTTACTGTGCTCATTGCAAACCTCAGGCCAACGCATGACCTCAAGGGTTATCGTGTTTCACATAATTTGAATGTTGCTTGCAACTTTCATTAAACCTCCTCATAGCCTTTACAGGATAAATACTAATTTTGCTTTGGCTGTTTAGTTGCATCCAGTGGACGACCAGCAGCCTCTAGCCCCTCTACCAACAGGCGACTCTGTAGGTCACCTATGAGCCACAAGTGGCGATATAGCCTTGTAAAGCGTGTTTTGTTTGTTTTTTTTTTTTGTTTGGTTGGTTAGGGTTTTTTTGTGAAGAAGGAAGCAAAAGCCAGCAATGCTGCTGCTGTGAAATTCATACAAAGCAAGCATATTCAGCAGTGCTGCAGCATTTTTACTCAACCGATTTGTCTTCGGAACAAATTGCACAGGGCAAAACCTGATCCAAAGCCTTCCTACCACTCAAGTCCAGCAAAGCTTCACACCAATTGAAGAAAAGTCCCACATCATGAGGCTGGGACTCCAGGCTGGCTCCAGAATAGGCTGGCACAAACTGCCAGTATGTACTTGGGACAGAAAAGCCACAGGCAAGCCAAAGACAAGACTCTGTGGTTAAGCACATCCAGCCGATCCAACTCCCTGTGCAAGCCGCATACCACTGCTGTGACTAATGGTCTGGAACTGGGGCAGAAGAGGAGGGCTACACTGTTAGTATTTCCTTCAGGATTTCTCTAACGCGTCTGCAAAAGAAAGTGTTTGTACATCAGTTAGGTAGGATAAATTTCACACAGCAGTAAGATTTGCCCTACTTCAGGGAAATTTAAAGCTTCTAACACCTAAGAGAGCCAGAAAGAAGACACTCTGATTATGCTTTTCACTTGTGTATAAACATTTCATTTTGAAAACCTCTTCATATCATTTTTGAGCACATTTTTAAGGGATTCAGAAAAATTCCCCCTCCCCTGCACACAGAGCAGAAAGCAGAATGCATTTTTGCAAGCCACAACACAAAGTTTAATGACATTCCAAGACTGATGCACATCTAGGAGTGATGATGTGGCAACAACAGCCCAGCAACAACTGGAAGTGATGTGAAGAAATGGAACTGCTCTCTAAACAAAACCCCTTTGATCCATTTCCCCTTGGACAGGAGCGTGATGTTGTTGCTCTCCTTGGGAGTTATGAAATCACTTTCTAAAACTTAAGTTTTCTGTAAACACAGAAAGTGTATCTCCAAAATCATGCAAAGGAAGGCTCACTTGAAAACACATGGATTTTTACCATTCTTTCATTCTGTAAATACTAATAACTGTGGTAAATCAATCAAGCCTTTTTTTTAATTAGACTGTCACAACCTGAATCTTCTGCAATAAATATTTCTCATTATTCAATTCCATAATGTAAATGATAAAGAAACTGGTTAAGATGACGGAATTTGAACAGACCCTTTCCCACCACCCGCACAGGTTGCTTATATCAGTCTTGGCTGCAGTTCAGTCTGCTGGAACAAAGACAACTCCACTGTTGACAGATACTCGCATTGAGCTGACAATCAGTTTTGAACTCACATGCGTGACCAAACTGTGAAGTGGCCCTCATATCCATATTTAAATAGACACTTCCACATCACCCCACAGTTTCTCTCTTCTCTTACCCATATGCTAGCCCTTCTCTGTCAAATCTCTGTACTACCATAGCTATTGCTTTGCCTTCTCAATCAATCCTGCTGTTGAGCACTCTGGGATCATGGCTATGCCTTCACCATGGACTTCTAATTTGGATTCTCAGCTTGAGCGATGCCAGCCATCTACATCCGCCGTGGCTTCAACTCACACTGTGACTCAGTTTCTTTTCTTTAACAACAGCTGGAACCAAATATTCCACACCAAAAATTCTGCCTTTCATTTTCAAAGATGAAAGACAGACACCCTCAAGTTCTTCTCTCCCTTATATTGGTTTCTCAGCTTTGAAATCACCCTTTCTTAGGGCTTGCAGCATGTGCTGAGCATGGGTTCAGTGGGATTCCAGCAGACCCCATAGAACAGAACTCTCCTTGAAGTCAAATTTTATGTCTCTGCTGCCATTCTAACACAGTTTGGATGTCAGAGAGATATTTAGAATCACTTCTGGCCCAGAAGAGAAGGCTGCACTAGAGATTCAAGAGGTTTTCTGAGAAGTCTTCAACATTTCAATAGTGTCTGTGTTTGTCTGGAAGCAGAGCTCCCTCCCTGGCCCCCTCAACATATTTGTGATGCACTGTCCTCAGGAAGACAACGGTGGGTGTCAGAGGCTTTGTTTGCCAGCCGGTTCCCATATTTGGAACCAAACCGCAGAGTCAGGTGGAGCAGCAGGGAGTGGCGATAAGAAAGGGAAGATGCCCTGCTAACCTCACACCGCCCGTGAGGAGTTACCAGCACGCTGCCCTGTGAGCTCTGCACTGCCTTCAGTCCACATGCTCAGACTTCACTGAGAAATGGATAAAAGCTAAAAAATTCCAGTTTTTGTAGATCCTGGGATTTCTGCCCAGCAGACCTTGTGTATGAACGAAGATAAAATCTGTACCCAGTTGTGCCAGCCCTGAACTGACCATCCTCACCAAACACAGTGAGTACAAACTACAAAAATGGTTGCTGTGATACTTACGAGACCCTCTGCTCCAGACCGCTGGGTTTCCACACTCCTCCAGCAGCCTGGAGCCTCACTCTAACTTCTCCTCAGCTCTCCCCTTCACTTTCTGAGCAGTGCCAGCCCTGGCCATCCATTCATACCAAGTCCTTGGGCAACAAATGACATGAATGACCTTTCTTTCCTACAGTCTAATCTGTCTGTTATTTACTGCACCTTATCTAGCACCTTCTCTATGAAAACCACACCATAAATATAGCCTGGATCTGCCAGCAAGCCTCCTGCTACTTTAATAACCCATCAGTACCTATTATATATAGCATAACACATAATGAAATCCAATAACACATTAAAATAATTGGCAACCATGCACACCCTTATCTTTCACCTTTGTATACTGGAAACCTTCCCATTTCACACATCTTATACTTCCTGAGACCAATGTTTCCCTTCCCCTAACTGGAGTTTTATTGCTTTGTCCAGAAAGAAATAGATATTCCCTTAACAAATCAGTTACGTGTTTGTTTAAAGCCTACAAGGCCTATGAATCTTCTTTATCTCACTTTGTCTTTATCTCCCTCAGTCTTTCTTAATGAAAAACATAATAAGCATTGCCTTTCAGATGACCTAGCATGTGAAGTCAGGAACACATTACTTATTTTATGAACCTGAAGATTAAAGGGCCACTGTAGCTTAGGTTACATTCTCCAGTTGGGAGTGCATACTCTTCTCCAATTTATTAAGAGTTAATTCCATATTTCAACTCTTCCCATTGATGAAAAACATTTATAATAATTCCACATACAAACAGTTGAGTCAGACAATATAAATCCTCTGCTTTGGAGTTTCTTCTTTCCTGTGGAATACTCCAAATCTTTTCTATCATCCAGACATTACCTGGGTTGTAGTCTTCCTGATTTTTTTAATTTAAATTCTTTCCAAGGAAATTATGATCCTTTTGAACTGACAGTCTATTTAGGTTTTGATCATTGCTGAGTATCCTGTGCAAGAGTTCAAATAAATTAGTTCTCAGGAAAGTCAAGGGAAGCAACAGCACGATTTAGGGCACCAATGTGCAGATTGCACCACAAAGAACAGAACTTATCCCTCAATGTTTCTTTAGATTTTTCAGATAAGCAGAGGCTGCAAGACAGTGATAGGGTGTAATTAAAGAAACTTTAAAATTTATATGAAAAAGCAGAAGAAAAAGCACCCAAGAATAATTTCTGAGAATTAAGATGAATCCCCAAAGTGTTAGGTAAAGGTCTGTGATGATACAAGGATCAAAGGACAAATGGCTAATGTGGTGAGAAGTGTAATTTACCTACGCTACCATAATGTGCCCTTTTATCCTTGAAAAAAGAGCATCTGCAATTACCAACACTGTGGAACAGGTATACAGGAATACACATTCCGAGTATAACTACTGCTGATAGGAATAATTTTATAGACACTGGGTTTAATTAGCTGATTCTGTAAATGGTCAAAATTTCACTAATTCAAAGAAGCTTCTCCTGTTTAAAACACTAAAGACTATGATCAGCTACTCTATTTATCAAATTGTCTTTAAAACCTAAGGGCATATATATCTATTCCTCCAGACACTGTAAATAAAAACGAGTTGGCATGCTGGTTTTCCCCTGCAGGCTTTCACAATCATTTAAAAAAAAAAAAAGTTGGATATTATTTTGGCTTAATTTTAAATATACCTAAAAAAACCAAACTATTCACTTGCTGTAGCTGCCCTGCAACTATAGAAGAAAAGGACACTTTTAGCTGCACACACCTATTACCAGATCCAAAGGTGATATGATACCAGCTTCTTTCAGGTTCTCAAGACAGACATGGTTAGAGTCTGGTAGAACTATCATCTGAACTGCTGAGGAGAAAGCTCACAGTGGGACAAGTAGTTGGGGAAGAGAACAAGAGAAGAAAGGAAGGAGGGAAGAAGTTTGTATTTTTAAATCTCAGCAGGTTTTGTTTTTTGGTTTTGTTTTGCTTTGTTTTGTTTTGTTTACCAGCAGATTTTGTAACCTGCATAGATTTGCTGCATTCCCTTTATCTGCACTCTGTAAACACAGACTAGGAAACTTATAAATTAAGTTCTTGGTGTTCTTACTTCTAGTTAGCCTCTGCCTGCCTCTTCATCCTATGAACCTGAGCGTAGCTCCTGCCATTTTTCTGTCCTGACACTGACACACTTGCATCTAAAGATCTCAATTATAGCTCTAATCTTGATGGATTTTCTGCCTTCCAGCCCCAGTCATGGAAGTGCAGTGATTGTGCCAGGACTCCCATTTTTGGGAAAGTATACTCCTAGCCCTCCTGGTGGCGGAAAAAAGCTTGAAAACTTAAAAAAAAAAAAAANCTTCCACTCTTAATTTTTCTTTAGATTATGCACTGCTTTTTTTATATGAATGTGGGCACCTAAGGCCTCTTTTCACTCAGGATGTTTAGAAAATCTTCTAACAAAAATATACATTACATACAGGCAAGCTGTGGATGCCCCATCCCTGGAGGGGTTCAAGGCCAGGCTGGATGAGGCTTTGAGCAACCTGGGCTAGTGGGAGGTGTCCCTGCCCATGGCAGGGGGTTGGAACGAGATGATCTTTAAGGTCCTTTCCAACCCAAACCATTCTGTGATTCTATGATACGAAAAATTATTGGAGAAAATACCGAGGCAAATGTTCATACTTCACAAGCACTAGGAATACGTGGTGAAATACGCATAGTCCGGGTAAGTGGCCAAGTACATAATTTTGATGCAAAACTGCTGAGAACTTGTAAACTGGTGTGGATTTTGTGTTAGCAGTGAAAGACAGCTTCAGCCACAGTACAGAATAGCAGATGCTGAGACTCTGTATCTGTTTACTGCTCTGGTTAAATAATGTCCATTTTGTGCTATCATTTAGTCTTGAAGAGAGAAATAGCAATGAGAACTCCAAGCCAAAATAGTTTAGGCTAGGCAGGACACTCACGGTAAGAATTCTGGTATGTGCTATTCCAGGAATAAATAAGCATTTTTTTAGTAATGTTAAATCCTTAATTATAACATCTAGGAATTTAAAACCATGAAGCTTAAAAGCTGGGCTTTGAAAACTTAGAGAAACCAAATCTTCTAAAACGTTGTCTGGCACCACAGGTAACCCTTTCATTCTTTCTCTGTTTCATTTTTTTCTTGAACTAGGTAGTACCTTCCATCATTAAACTAAAGAATTTGTCACTGAATCACCTAAAGCATAGCAGTGATGAGACACAGTTAACCTGTACTCTTGTCTGCCGCGGAGCGGAGGAATAAAAGCTTTCTGGTATGTAAGTTCAAAGAAATGGACCTTTTACCAGATTTGAACAGTTGTCTTGGGAATGCAGATTTATGAAAATTGATACCCTGTCTTTGTCTACTGGAACAATGTGCCTTTCTTCTCCACATTTGCCCCCTGTCTATTCTACCGAGTCAGAACTTCTTCAGAAAACTTTTTTTAATTAATAGAGGATACCCTTGCAGCCACAAGGTTATAAGATGTCTCTGACAAACCTCTTTTTGGATACAGTCAAAGAGGAAGATATTTAGACTTCACATTCAATTTAAAGTAGAGGTCAGAGTTCAAAAGTGTAGTTTGCCCTTGTCATGTTCTATTTGGAATTCAAATAGTCAGAAAAACAAAAGGCAAAATGACATATCCCCATCACTGCTATTCTCCAGTCTGCTCCAAAACAAACACAAGGGTAAAGGAAATGACATTTCTAAGGGTATTTATTGAGATATACTACATATAAGCTCTACATTCCAACATACACAAAAAAATCAGACTAAAAGAGTGTAGGTATATACAGCTACTGACTATGACTGACTTCAAAACTACTCTCACTGGGGATAAACTTAAATAAGTTTATTCTTATTCCTCCTTAAACTACCTTAACAAAAACAAAATATCTTCAAATCAGAATTTAGAGAAGATAGATTTTTAAATGCCCTTATAGTAGCTGTTGAGGTATATGGAATTTTCTTGCCATTGCCATTTAGTCTGCTTGATTATTCTCTGGGAGGAAATAATAACAACTTCACTTATTTCTGCAATTTTCCTGAAGTAAAACAGTAAAAACAAGAAAAGAAGCAGATTATATACATTACCAAAATGTGAAATGTATCAGAATGATGGATTTTTTCCAAATATTTGACCATACAAGTTTTGCTTAAAATAACAGCTCTATTTGGGAAACTCCAAAACCTCCTTATAACATACTGGCTGCATCCCACCTTTGCCTCTGAATAATGTCAGAAAAAAAGATGAGTTACAGAATGCATCAGCAGCAGCTTCGGAAGCAAAAAAAAAACAGCTGAGATAATACAAAATAGACAAACCTCACTCCTTTTTAAGTATCCTTACCATATGGAAGCTTCTATTTACACAAGTGCAAGACTCCTCTGACCATAAATATTTTTCTATAAAAATATAAGGACTACATAGAATCTGCAAGGACTTATCATTCATTCATTTATTGTTCTTCAAATAGTCATGTACCTTCAGATCTATTTTTGATTATACTCTTACTCAGAACTCCTGGAGGTTACATTTGTTTTTTTTCTAACCATGCCAACTTCTGCTAAGCATTTTCCTAAATTCCACAATTCTAGTCACAGAAGCTCCTTGTAACCTCTCCTGTCTCACAGTTTGAAGTCTAAAGTCTAAAACATGTTCTGTGGATTCCCACATCTGTCAGAAGCCCACACATTGCACCCACCACCTCGCCACTTGACTGCCTTGCAAAGCACTGACTATGTATCTGCAGATCTCGTGCAGTCTCCAGGTCTGTCTCTTCTCTCCATAATCTATGCTCTGATACTATTGTTGGTTGATGACTTGAGTGATTGGGTTTGTTTGAGTAAGACTATGCAACCATAAGGGCTGTCCATGCAAACAGTGAGAAGGATGGTATGGAGAGGTAACACTTCTCACTAAGCTGGTATCTTTGAAACAGATAACCGATGAGGAAGACAAGGCTGGGTTATTTGTTTCTATTTCTTCTATCTCAGTTGCATCTATGCTAGAATCAGGAAATGAGCTTGAAGAATATGTAGACCCAACCTAGTCAATCCCAGTGGTCACCTAGAGGGCAAGTGGCAAAGTTGGGAATATATCCGAGACCTCAGCCCCAGACTTCTTTTTTTTAGGGACATTGGTCCCTACTCTAAGCAGAGCATTTGCCTGGTCAGTACATTTTAAGCAGCAAGAGATTCTTTACACTATGGATTGCTGCACAACGTACAGGCTGTGGATGGACATGGCCATGCACCAAGTATCCTTCAATGCAAAAAGAACCAGAAAAATGGTCATATTTTTTCCCTGTTTATCTTCATTAAATGTTTCATTATAACTGGCCTTCAGGGAGGATCTCAGTTTGCTTCCCAGTAGGATGGCTCCACTCCTGCAGAAGGTTTGACTGCAGACAAGTATGGGCAAACTTACGCTAGTATGTGTACACAGCTGGGCCACGTAATGATGACACAACCGAGTGGACTTGGATGCATATCAGTTCTCTGAGCCTGCCCACGGATCCATAGCACGTCTGTACTGAAATTCTCACCATCCTGCCTTTGACGTTGCTGCGACCCATAGAAATTATATTAACTGTCCCAGGTACTTTACCTATAAAATCATAACTTTAGTGTCAATAAAGAGATACCCTAAGGCATGAATTAAATAGAAGACACACTAGTGGTCTTGTCAGATTATTGAAAATATTCCTTCATAGCTAATCATCTGCCTATCTTTCTCAGATTCATTTAAAACAACTTTAAAATGCAAATATTATGCTCAATACACAGCACTTTCCAGGACTTCCTTGTGTTTCAGTGCTTAGAAAATGACAAAATGTAAAAAGCTTTGGCCCTGCAAAAATTGTGACCTCTACCTGATAACATACTCCAGTTCTTAAACTGCACTGAATTTCAGACATTTATAGGACTTGTCATCTTTTATTTCCCAGTGCTGTACTACTGAGCTCCTCCTCAAAAAACTCAAATAATCATAACATAGTGTGATGTGCTGAAAAAATATTTTACTGACAAAAAGTCAGCCTCTCTCTAGACCAATCTGTGAGATGACTAATGATTTATTGGACAAATACAAGTTTTTTAACATAAAGAACCCTGAAAAGTGCTTGCTGCTTCTCTATTATAATCAGATTCCAGGCAGTGATTCTGCTCAGAGGCATGTTGTACTGTTAGTGTCAGGAAGACGGATGAAAACCTGAAGTTCATCACAACAGTCAGACAGGACTGGAGAAAAATTACGCTTTCCTGACATCAAAGAAGCAATAAGCAGCACTTACGTTTTAAGTTCAGAGTGATAAAAGTAGATAGACAGCATTTTAATGTTTGTCTCCCTTTTTTACAGCGTATTTCTAATGTGAAGTTGGTTGGTTGTTTTTCTTTTTTTTTCTGACAGACAAAGCAAGTTGGAGATATTTTCTCACAGCATAAGCCAGCGTTCTCAATCTGTTTTTCCTTTCTAGGGTCTGCACAGACAAATTCCACAGCAACATCTGATGATAAGATCAGACAGTAGTAACAGAGACATGTTTAAATCATATTTACAATATCTCCCCTCCGGGCCAACCAAAGAGCAATCTTTCTTAAAACAATACATATTGGCAATTTTTTTGCTCCATTTAGAGATCATTTTAGCTCTTCAGTGTCATGAAAATACACAGGGCTTTACTCAGATAAAACTGCTATGAAGGCACTGGGAGCTCTGCCAGGAAAAGAGCAAACAAGTTTCCTAAGAGGAGTTCAGCTCAAGAAAGGCTTCAGGATTTACTCTACTGGGCACAAAATGGTGCATTTCTAATGCATGTTTAAAAGACAGTGAAAATGTGTTTTTAAGAGGAAAAAAAAGAAAAGGCACCAAAAATCATTAGCTTCTGAAGTCCAAATTTACCTTAGACCCACCAAAATTTACATACATTTACGTGTAAAATGAAGCATTATTCAGGTCCTGTCTGTCTGCCCCACAGGGAGCCCAGACCCCTGGCTGCCCCCTCCCCACGGCCCCAGGGACTGTCCTCCCTCCCCTTCACCTGGGTGGGGAAGCGAAAGTCTGGCCCAGAGGGACCCTGCTTCTTGTAGGTGGTGTGGCCTGGGGGGAAAGGACAACTGCCCAAATCTCTACCCTCTCCTAAAGAAAGCTTTTGGTTCATAGAAGCAGGAATCTACATATGCTTGTTAACCCTTGATCAACAAAATGAAGAACTTCTGGACACCAAACACCAAGCTCTTTGCTGCAAGATAGAGCAGAACTGGAGATATTAACGGCATTGCAAATCAGCAACTGGATGTGGGTCTAGGCAGTGAGACCATCTGCCACTACATCAGGTAGGGTCAATGTAACCATGGTATAAATGCTCCTGCTTTCTGGCACACACTGCATGACCAGAGTTAGGAAGATCTGCTGCCTTGGAAAGACACTGTATCATTGCCAACTGGTGGCTTTCCTTTCCTGCAAAGCACTGTTGGAGGAAGGATATTGGACAAAATGCATAAAGCAAAGAAATAAATCAATGCAGCAAAAAGTTTAACAGGAAGGAGGGGGAAGCCTGTGCTATGGAAGTAATGAGAAGAATTGGTAACCTGGTCTTGAAAAGTTTCATACTGCAAATGCACACACTCCATGCACTGAATTGGAGAAGGTTCTTCACCAACGCTTTTAAACTTTCTTAAACTTCCCTCTGAGATCAAACAGTTGCCCAGGTCTGCCCAGAATCCACTGGACACAGTGATCCCTGCACACACCCACCAACAAACTTCTTAAATACGCCACAGCTTGAGGGGATCTTGGCAGATGAAAGTGATGTAAATATGAGATTATACTATCTAGTATTGTTATTATAATTTTATGGTCCTGTCTGTATACAGAGTCTTAAGACTTTGCAAGCCCTTTTCTTGTTTGGCTTTCACTGCCTTTAAGCCTCTTGGTAAATTTATAATCCCTTTTCTTTAGCTTCTTTTTCTATCTCTTTACTTGAAGAGCTGGCATGCAATGAATCAAAGAAGGAATATTTATACCCATACTGTGAGAATGTTTACAATGTACAGAAAATTCTGTCTGTCCTTTGGTCTTTGTATATTTTCAGAATAAATGACAGTTTTCCAAACGTACTATATTACTGTTGAGTCCACAGAGTCTGTATTTATGTAACTAAAATGCTTTTATTTAGACCTTTGCAACATGCCAAAATTAAAAATATTTGAATGAATGAATCAAAGTGGTACAGCAAAGAAATCTGTAACGTATTACCATTTCAAAATAAAGATTTCTGTGAAAAGCCTCTCAGATACAAGAATCTGTTTGTTTTACAAAAAGTAGTTTTGCTGTTTTTATGCCCATTGTTTTAATAACAGAACTTTGATCTTGAAAATATTTGAGCGTGAAAAATTAATATGGTAATAGCCAAAGTTTCCATTTAGCTGCTGCTTCATGTTCCAAGAATATTGGGTCCCATCACATGTAGTATTTAATAATTTACATATGGTCTTTAGGCAACCTCCTTGAGCTCCTGATGCAGACACTGTTTAAGTTTTCCAAAATTTTTCTCAGGTATGTGGATTTTCAAACTCAAGAATATCAAACAGCATCACTAAGGGCCTGACTTAATTTTCCCAATGATCTGGTCTGAAGAACCTAAATGTTACTGGAGAATGTTCCAATCATAAAGGACTCCATGACCTCCCTATATTTTACTTGCAGAGTTCCTTAACAGAGCTAAGAAGTCATTACATTACTCAAGCATCTTGTATTAAATTCAGTCCTCTTATAAAGTTTTGGAAACAAAGGAAGCAGCTACTAATACTCCATTTCCTTAATTCCCTTCAAAGGAGTTTCCCCTTCTGAAATACTTTGGAAATTATAGCTAAAATCTCTTTATTCTAAATGCATTTTTCTCATTAGGCTTGCTTAGAAGTGTAAGTGCATATGAATGAATGAGGCAACATCCCACCTTCCCTCTCACAAATGCCACTGAAGGAAAAAAAACCAGCAGATTTTGTAAATTTGTCTGGCACTTCCAGATGTCAAGCAGCCCTGTCTGACCACATATGGATCAACTCTGCCATGCACCTGTAATGAGTGCCGTGCCTCTGGGACTGCCAGGCTGTGATGTATGGGTGGGCAAATAGATCCTGATGGATTTATCGAGCATGTGCAAATCATCTCTGTAGCACACTGTATATCAGAAGTCTAACATTTACAGAAGCATCAGTTCTGGTATATGTGCACTACCGAAATGAACCAGAGATGTTTCTGGGATTCTGCATCGGCTCCTGGGGTGCAAGCTAGTCAAGTCAGGGAGATGGTGGATCAAGTTTTGAGAAGAGATTCATCAAAGATAATTTAAAGGTGTGCTGCTGGCAGCACTGAGGGTATTCAGAGCATCCTGGTGGCAAACAAATTTGCTTTAAAGCCGTTGTATAAACACAGCTACATCAGGACCAGATAGCATCCGCCCCAGAAGGAAACTGATGTCAGGTAGAATGGTACTCTGGGCTGATATTTATTCTTCATTAAGCAACATTTCTGATAAACTGAAGCTTTCATCCCATCACAAATCAAGTTACATGTGCATTCTTTGAGCTTGCACATGGTTGCAGGATCCTTGAGGTGAATGAATAAATCTTACAAATGGTTATACGCCTCTAATGACACCTCTTGAAGGGAAGCTGAACATAATAAATTGTAGTTAATCTTAACGGATGGGTTCGAAGTAAGGCATGCAAGAGATAGTAAGCAAAAGCACTAGTATTAGACATTTCCATTATCATTAAACATGCCACCCTGCCCTTGAAAGCTGATTAACATCAACACCTCAGAAAAATACTGGAAAACATCCAGCATCAGATGTGACCTTGCAGTACTGTGGTCCATGGCAACTACAGAAGACAGTGAGCCCTCTGAGCATCTTCTTTAATCTTTGGTTATCATATGAGTGCCATTAGCATTTTAGAGGGCTCCAAAATGAGGAAACTACTTTCTTCTCTCCCACTCCTCATCAACAAAGAGGACATACACCCAAGTTTAACATGTGTCTGAAAACAACAATATATTTATGTCCCAATTTCAGTGCAGTTTGCCACTATGGATCAAGAGATCCCCATGTGTAGCACACTCTGCCCACACTCTGGGCAGAAACTTTGAATTCTGCAATTTTAACACAAAGATTCTGCACTTGGAGCAACAGTGGCTTAGCATGGCCCAAAGTAAACAATGGGATTATCATCCAGTTACTGGTGCTGGACAAGCCTGAATCATCTCCTTTGGGAGGTTACATCCAAGGGGGTTTAATCACAGTGGCAACACAGGGAAGTTTATACTGCTACTGAATAGAAATAAGTCTTCTGCAGAGCACAGGACATTTTCATCTATTAAATATCTGGAATATTTCAGTGCAGCTACTTTTACATTTAAAATACCATGTCTGGGGCACACACTGCAATGTGCTGTCCCTGCGTGCCAAAGCACAGCTGTGGCATCACGCTCCTCCTCCTCTTCCCCCCCCTCCGGGAAAGCCAGGACACCGCTGCTTCTCCTGCATGCTGCTGAGACCCTTGGGGGCTTCAGCTGTAGCAGTTCAGCGGTATGGATATGGGACAAAACCACCCTCCACCAAAGCTGCGGCGTGGGGACGCAGGTATACGTGCCGGCGAGCCATGGCCTGGCCGGGCTGCGGCAGCGCTCCCTGTTCGGGGAGGAAAACCATCTGGATTTCACAGTTCACAACTGGGGCAGGCATTCCAGGGCAGCCAGGCTCCCACTAACTTTCACTTTGTTTTCTTTGAAACAGACCAAGTTGCTGTCAGCTTTCCTACGACTTTCTCCCACTTTAATTTACATCCCATACAAACTCCGCAAACATTTTCCACTGCAATAAGCCAAGGACCGAGTTTTTCCCCTGCAGCATTTGGGGAAAACCGATGAAGTTATGCAAAGAGGTTTGGATTATTTCTAGTCTGAATTTCTTCATATGCTGATTTAAAAAAATAATAATAATTTTCAGGTTTTATTTGGGCTAAAACTATTGCTACTAAGCAACAAAGAAGGACAAAATTGGAAGCTTTTTAAAATTACTGTTACATTTTTCAGATCTCAGTTAGACTTATGGTATCAGACACAGCTCAAGAGGAAATTAGCAGAACATATATAAACATCGGCTCATTGGTATATTTAACACCAGAATGCAAACTATCCTGACTATAGAGTTTAGCACATATCTATGTCCACATACATTTGATTTTCTGATGCGAGCGAAAAGTTTCAGTAAGTTACATCTGCAGATCAATTCCATTCAGTGTCTTACTATTTTTAAAAGGAATGTCCTTAAATATCCCTGTAATTCTAGCTTTTCTCCAGCATTAGTAGCTTGGGAAATGGGTGACAGCTTTCTGTGACTTGAGTGGTCACAGCAGTATGGCATACATATTTGTCTCAGATTAAAAAAGAAAAAAAAAGCCACAAGGATATTTTAATGCAGAAAAGCATCACACAGCCAACATAAAATGCAGTAAACTTCCACACATCATCTGATGTTCTTTGCAACTATACAATCTACGTCAGTATTTACCTATGGCATGTGTTTTTGAAAGGGAAAATTTTTGAGCATAACAACTTTGTCCACTTTAATATAACTGGGTTCCAGTTCACAGAAATTTGATTTTTACTCAACCATTGAACAGACTCCTTTTAAGATAAACTGCATGGCGAGATCTATCGCCATCATGCACATTTTTCATCCTGGTATTACTGCTTCTAGCAAGCAGTATGGCTTAAAAGCACAATACTTGCGTATATTCCCTCAGTGGATATAACCCTGCTACAACTTTATCTAAAGGCAGATTGTGAGACTAAATAAAACAATACAATTAATTGTTTCTAAATATCCAGCACACAATCACATGCAGACCTCTTCATTACCGAGTCCTTGTAAGTGAATTTGACCCTTGTGGCTGTTCCCCTTCTGACACAGCAGTGGTTATAAATTGTTTTCTTGATACCCTGAAGGGAAACCAGAGTGTGACCATTCTTTTCTGTGCCACTGCTGCCTAGTGTCATAATTTCAGTGAAGTAGCCAGAGACTTCCACCAGCAGATGAGGAACAGAGTCCTCCAGGGAACCTTGGGACAGGCAGGACACTCACTTTTCCATTTCTGGGCTGTTTGACAGTTTCTGGTTTTTTGGTTTTTTTTCTACTTGCAAATTGAGTTAAGTAACAAAACGTCAGTCTTTTCAGAGAAAAAAAGTAATGAAAATATGTTATGTTACAGTTTTCATTTTTAAAAAATCCTGAATTTTCTAAACTGTCAAAAGAATTTCTCCTAAGAACAATCAATATTGTCCTCAAATTTCATTTAAAAATATCTAAATATTTTATTTGGAAAATTACTTTACTGAAATATTCTATTTTTTTTTACCTTCCCGAAATTAAAGTGTACCATTTCAAATAGAAGAGAGGGATGTCTTCTGGAAATAAATCAGTTTTGCAAGTAAGTCAGGTTCACATTAGAGTTTCACCCATAAGCATGAACCTGTGTTATCCCAGACACCTTCAGAGTATCTCTGAGTTCAAAAAAAGTTTCAAATTACTGTAAAAGACTTGAAAGGATAAAAAAAAAAAAGTTCTTCCAAGACAGATTTTTAAGCATCAGACGGTGAATTAAAAAAATGACTGGAAAATCAATTTGATCTTTTATGCTATCTGTAATTACCGTGGTCACTAAACACCAGCTCAGAAACTTGTTACCAGACTCCACTTACGGCACTGTTGTTTGAAAGATCAGGCTCACGTCCAACCACAATTTGTGTCTTTCTTATGAGTAAATAAAGCAACTTCCATGATACATTTTAAGATAAATGCCCAGATCTCCTCTACATCCCATTTAAAACTCTTTCAGTTAAACTCTGGAGAATTTTACAACAAATCAGATTTAAACATTATGAAAATGTGGCAAGTAGGACTCCAGGGATCCCTTTAAAGTTCTGCAATGAATAAGATACATAATGCGAGGCTTTGTAATTCCCAGGTGAAGGTTTTTGAGTTCCAATTGCAATGTTTCCAACAGAAGGGAGGCAAGGTCTGGAGGATGTAATAATGTTTAGCAGACTAAATGATACAGTGAAAAAATACACAAATTTGGAGCACATAATTCATTATTTCTGTAATTGAAGAACTCCTTCAGAATCCCACAAATCTTTTTAAAAAATGGCTTGAGCACCAGAAAACTTTGTTTTTCTAACTAAATCAGTTGGTCTAACAATAGATGAAAAATGACTTTGCCTTAAAAAGATTTTTGCCACTCCAAACAAATAACTTATTTGGGCAATGATACAACATTAAACCCAATTATAAATAACTCCCTACCACACCACAAACAGTTCAGGAAGGAATACCGGTGTATTTGCACACAGCTTGTATATGACCACTGGACAAGATAGCCAGAAAACATGTGTTTTCTAAGCATTTTGCAAATCACAGGGTATCTCCATCAGCGTGCTCAGAAAGAGCAGTTAGGTGGACTGTTACCTTTGATAAATGACAACACATTTGTTTCCTTTGGCAAAAGAAGGAATAGAACCTCATTGCAAACACCTATTCACAGTTGGTGTGCTCATTAGCAACCACAAGCAGGTCTGGCTGAAAATTATTTCATGGAAAAGTTTTAATGAGAAGTTTCTACTGAATTACTTCATAGGTGTCTATCATGGCTTGCTATCCAGTTCCATGAGTAAAATGATTTCTGAGTCCAAAACAAAACACTCTGCATTTGTCACATAAAATTCTTTTTGACCAGTATGAAGAAGATGACATATTGTTCCTTCAGTCTATGGTGGCAAAAATTACATAGAACTAAACACTTGCAGACTTCTGCACCGATTCTGAAATAACATAATTTGTGGACCTGAACTGTTCTAATTTTACTTTTCTTTATCCTCCTACCTGCCTCCCGCTTTTCAATCCATCTAAAGTACATCAGCTAAGGGCAACCCCCACCACACGAATGCTACTGTTTCCTGGCTACTGTATTTCTTAAACATTTTAAAAAATTAGTCAGACAGGTTTTTTCCTTAGGGCAAGTCTAGCTAGTTAATTATTAAGTAACTGAATTGCTTAACAGTTAGAGAAACTCCAACCCATCACCAGTCATCCTTTGGTTTCCAACGCGTTCACAGTTACCAAGCAGACAGCAGATATGACCCCTCGCTACCTGCAAGGGCAAGTAGCCCTGCACAGCCCATCTCCGAAGCGAGGGTAGGGGATGGGGTTGTGAAGTGGGGCAGAAGGCTGAAACCTTTCAGGTGTTGCGGCAGCAGCATAAAAGACAGTAAAGCTCTACTGCTGTAGGCAAGGAAAGCAGAACTGCAGGGGATGCAGGTCCTTCACACGGATGGTTCGGACTTCTGCTGTGTTTGTAAGATGCCTGCTGAGGTTTGGATAAAGCCTATTCTGGGCAAGGAAGGCTTTGTTGTTTACACAAGAATGCCAAACAGCTCCCTAAGGAAGGATCTAAATGTAAACTTATTTATGTGAAATGTGAAAACTAACTGTGAACTCACATAGTTGCCATCGCCCTGTGGCAGTACAGAACAGTTTGTCTTCTTATTTAGGCATGCCAGTGTCGTCTGCAACCTGGATGTTTTTCTCAGCTGTATGTTCACAAGGAATAAATTAGAAAGTCAAAACATGCAAACAGCAAACTGAACTAGACTAAATCAACCTTGAACAAGAAATGCACAGTGACTGATGTAAAATACATCATGCTTCTTAAAGCCCAGGGACATTCAAATATTGTCAGCAGCACAAAAAGGTGCTTCTTTCCTTGGCTTGTGCACAGCAGGAGACAAATGAACTTTGACGTCTCATTTCGGCTCATCACGGAACAAAGACAACAAAGGTGCTTCGTATGCCCGCACGGGTTACTCATGCAACAGCTACTTAGCCTAGCGAGGACAGGGGCATTCCTCTCTATGAACCCTAAGCCTGGTTTATAGAAGATCTAATGTTTTCTCTCATAAGATTGCTGTTTCTAGAGACTAGTTTATTCTTGCTAGGATTAATTAGATAGCATGAATAACATGCTGCAGTGTATGTTACCAGCCAATTAAAGTAAAGAGGATCATGGCCTGATACTGATAACAGAGATTCTACAGAATATTATTAAGATTCACAGGCAATAAATCTTAGAAGTAATGTCTGGGATATTGTTTCAGCCCGATAGTACCTCTCAAACATTTATACAATGGTATATTTATACAGCTAGTTTTATTTGGAGCAATAGTCTCTCTAGATAGATTTAAGGAACTCAAAAGTTGAGCCTTAAAGCCTGTCTTGTTATGGTTCCTCTCTAACTAATCAGTAGTGAAAATAAATAGGCAAATCACAAAAAAAAAAAAAAGAAGACTGCAAAACCAGAGCATAAATTAGTACTTGTCATGTTTAAAGTCAAGAGTACTTCTTTGCAAAGATTTTGTATGAGACTGCAGATATTACTTGCAGCCAGGGATTTCACCCTGACCTCTCATATTAAGTACTGCATTACAGTTACAAGAGTTTGTAATTTTTCAGTCTCTCTATTTATTAACTGTTTTCTTCTGCCTTTCTCTTATGTGTTCTTGTTTTATAAATATATACTTTCTACAGTATGAACTTTTCTTGTAACTTCTATATATATATTTCTTACTAATACAGAAACATTTCTATGCATTACTGTTATCCAGAATGACCACCCCAGTCCTGTTCTAGAAGTACGAGATGCACATAAGGTATAAGAGATTCAACCAACCCCCATGTTCACCCATGTGCTACTGTGGCTGAAAACACTAATGACAGTTTTCAGTGCTAGTTCCCAAAACTGGGTGTTTCTGTGTGCAGGTTGAAAAAGGTACCAAGAAAAGTGCTCTCTACACTGCCATTTCTGCCTTAAATGGTTTTTGCCTACCGGGTCTACATTTTCTAAGTAAGGTTAGAGATAACATTCATAAATGGCTGATACATGGATAATGACCGATAATGAAACAATCAGCATTAAACAAATAGCACAAAACTTGTGCTTATTAGGTCTTGTCAGTCTTTCTTTGGGTCATGTTGTTTAGAAACAACTTATACGGAAGAAAAGAGAAAAGAGCTGTTGGTGAAGTGAATGCAAACTGTTTCACGAGACAGGTAAGATTTGCATGACTGTACATCTATATAACCCACATTCCTCATGCTGCAGACTGCTCACATAGACATCTCTTCTTTCGCAAATGAGTATTGAAAAATACTTCAGGCAATCTGTTTAAATGTTATGTAGGATATTAAGAGCCTGATCCAAAGCTTGTCGATGCCAGTAGAAAACCAAGGTGTCATATGCTACGTACTTTCAGTAGTCTGAATTGTAATACTAAAAGTACCATATCTCCTTCGGAGAAGCCACAGACAAGCCCGAAAGACCGCAAGAAACTAAATATTCAAGAAGCACTCTGGAACAGCAATTTTTTTGGTGAAGAGGAACACTGAATACTTCTTTTCTTCTGAAAAATCAGAGCAGTCACTTTATTCATATGTGGAAACACAACTTCCCCACTATGTTTAATGTCCCAAAAATGCTAACTGCTCATGGGGGAAATATTAGATCAATGCTAAAAAACAGCTGGGAAAGACCAGGGGAAACATTGCACAAGATCTGCAAGCACTTTGTGGAATATTTAGTTGGCACTTTTCTGGAGTGTTTGTGATCATTTTCTGATATTTCTGAAGGCATGCTGGGAAAATGTTATGGGAAAATAACAGTCAAGTAGTAGAGCCATATGAAAAAAATCAACAACAAATAATAATGAAAGAAGCTCATTTATCCCCCAGATAAATCAATGCTTAAGCAGAAATACACTGTGTGTAGAAGTGTTTCTCGCTAAGAAAGCACAAGGCTAAGTTGCATGTCATTTCTATAAGCTGTTCCCTTCACTGCTACTCCCACCAAGTTGCTAGCTTCCAGCAGCAGAGGAGAGAGGCATCAATGTGACCACACATTTCAAGAGATTTGCCAGTCTCCCACCTTCCTCCCGCTTGGTCTATCACTAACTCAATTCAGCTTTTGTGAATTTTCAAGGATGCATACATTGTTTTAACAAAAAAACTTGCATCCTGTTGTGCAGACCCGGGTGGCATTTAAGCAATTTATATTCAACAGAGTTGTAGTTCTTTCCTCAGATCTTATAACTTGAGATACATTTCTTCTTCACAGTTATTTTAAATAGGATTATACACCCCTCTCCCCTTGTCCTGCCCTATGTGTAACACTCTTTCCAATTAAAGAGGAGAAGCAGCTTCCCCAGCACCTGTCTCCACCCCTCTCCACCTAAAGTTTTTCTCCATCAGTCCATGACTTTTAAAGGTTAGACCATATCTTGCAGCCTCCTCTGCTCTACTTTTTCCAGGTCACTCTGATGTTCCCCTCCTGTGCAGAAACATCTGTGCTCAAGAACAGACATAGTCTTTGTCCTTGTGACAGACTTGACTCCAGAGACCGAGAACTTCTGCAAAATGCCACCAACAGCGTGCAGACACAGTTTGAGCACTAACATTTACCAGCCAAGGCCCCAGAAGGGTGTATATTCCAGTAAGAAGCCAACCCCTTGAGCAATATAAAAGGCCTGCCAAGCACAGCCAAGTAAAACCAGATGCCGTGGGTTGGAAAGATACAGAATGGTAGTCACACTGGTAGGCAGTGTGAGATGAGAAAATAATGAGAGGACAAGGAAATGAGTGGGGAAATGAAAAAAGAAACAAAAGAGCAACAGGGAGAGAATTGACATGGGCAGTATGAAAAAGCATATGGCAAGCAGGCTATAGGAAAGCAATGGAAGGCAGGCATCACCGCAAAAAGGAGAAAAATGGGGTTTAGACATATGTATCCAAATTACTGCTAGCTGCAATACTTGCTTGCATCACAGGTAATTTAGCAGTTGGGATCTGTTAGACAAGAATGAATGATGTCCAAATGTTTGGAAAAATATGAAAGTATGAATCATAGTATTTTACTATATAAAAAAATAAATCTATGACCTTACCATTATTACCTACAGTTTTACCCTTACTTTTGCCACTGGCCTGAATGGTTCCATCCTATTTCAATCTGTTTTTCTCCAATAAATTCCTGATAATTGCGTATGTGCTAACTTTACACAGTAAAGGTCAATACTGTACTTTTATATTATAACTGAGGCTAATATTAAGGGAATGGCAAATGTACAACTTAAACAAATTTCAGCAACTTGAAAGAGATTTGCATGCCTCCTGAAATAATTCCTAACACCAGTTCAGTACACTAACCTTTGTCTTTAGAATAGCTATAGTCAGATAAATCATTTAACTCTACCATCAAGGCTGTTAGCTTTGGCTTTTTCCACTACTTTCTATCTTGTTATTCAATGACTTAAATCAGTCACCAAAGCCTACTTCATCAAGCTTCAATAATCTATAAACCAACTATTTATTCCATGATTATTTCAGGATTTTACACCAGTCAGCCCAGTTTTCTTGACAAACATTACTAAATTTCTTTTTACATTCGTGGTGTGAAAGTCAATTTCCACAGCAGCCAATGAAAAAAGTATTTGAACGGATAAAGCTATTGCAGAATAAAAACCACATCTTTAGGTAATACCTCACTTCAGAGCCAAATAAATCAGTCTTCAGAGACTGGGGTAAAGGGACGGGTTTTGGAGTTGGAGCTACTTGGGGTTGCAGCAGCACATACGCACTCTGACTGCTATAGACAGAAACACAGTGCAGAGCAACCAGGGTCTTATATAAACACTTCTCTCGGAGTCTGCTCTTCCCACAATGTCTCTTAGCTACAGTTCTGATGATCAAACAACAGAGGAAAAACACCTCCCATCCCCAATATACAGCTGTTTAAGTAGCAAATGACAAGCAGGTCCTTGCAGCAAAGTTTTGAATATGCAGGATGCTGGGTGCAGTGACAGTCGGAGCTTGCAAATGGTAAAAAGGTTTTGCATTGGCTTTAAGTACCATGGATGAAGTCTCCCTGCCTTTATAGCACAAGGTTCTTTTACAAAGAGCAGCTATTTTATATGGAGAATGGAAAAATGTTGTAGTCTTTATAAATGCTGTCTCATGGAAAATGAATTAGCAGAACACAAAGAGTAGGTATGGGAGCAATCTCATAATGTCTTCATTGTTATAAAGCAATGTACAAACATACAGTGTAAGCCATTATATTGAAAACAATCATCTTCCTAAAATAGCCTCAGCAGCAAACAGCTGCAGAAAGGTATTTGTTACCAACCATGTAACACTCTGCATGAGTTACTAGTCAGATCTTCTCCTGATGTTTAGCAGGATTCTCTGCTTTGCAGTTTGGGAGAACACCTTGATTCCAAATAAATTGATAATCTTTCAGCCTCGTAGTTTAGCTACACAGTGAAAGACATGAGCTGCAGTGAAAGTGAAGGGAGAAAAGAAGCAATACCTCTGGAATTACTATTCAGACCATTTTCAAAATTTTATTCCCATTGCAATGCCAATGGAAATTTTCACAGAGAGAGGTATAAAACTGGAGTACTTCTGATTAATTCTGGAGCTAGCCACGTCAACACATTTTTAGGTAAAATAGGTATATGACATTAAAAGGATTCCTGCCCCTCTCCCAGCTCTTTTCCTGGAGGAAGGCTTGGTCCAAAGGAGCCACACAGTGGACCTGAGAGACTGGCACGTGTCGTTCAAGGACCTCATCTCTGTTTCTGACACGTTTGGCCGGGCTATCAATAGCCATCAGGCCCTCAAGTGTCTCTACTCCTCTGTGTATACACTAGGTTTGGGAACAAACTGCACAGGACATGAACTAGTAAAAGTCTGAAAAAAAGGTGAGAAAGAGTGACTTTAAACAGTGGAGATTGTGACCCTGTGGGTGTCCCCAAAACTGCTTACCCCAGATACAAATAACAGATCTCTGCGGACACAAACACATCACAGCTTGCACCTGGTACCAGCTTTGTTCTCCATAGGAGTCTCCTCGCCTCCTACAGCACGTCAACCACTCCTTCTGGGGCCTCCATTTGTTTCCTTTTATTTTCTATATGATACTTAAAGCATTTGCTGGGACAGAAACTTCCACCTTCATCACCCTCATTATCAAAGCCGCCAATCCCACTCACAGGCATATGCCCTGGAGAGGGAAAATTAGCCATACACTGCATGCAGAGCACAGTCCTCGTTTCAAACTTGACTTACTTGGATATCCAGGACAGTCCTCTGCTCCAAACCATCCTCTCTCCTCTGAAATCTGAAGTTTCAGCCTCATGAGTAAGTTCTCCTAGAAACCCAAACAAATAAGAAACAGTCTCCTTCACGCTCTTGGTGACTTGTCCTTTATATTATTAGACCAGACTGAAAAAAATCAGACTATTTTTATCTTAATGTCTTTGAAAATTGTCCTTGTTTTGTTTTTAATTAAAATATAGCATTAGCTATATTATTATCGTGACGTTATTTTTTTTCAGATAACATATTTTCCTTATGCTTTTATGTGGCATCCTGGTTAACAAGCTTTTTATTTTTCAAAACAAGTTATTTCAGAAATAAAAAATGTAAGTATCTATTTCAATACAATTTTAAGAAAAAAAATAATACAGAAAAAATTTAGAAATTGTAAAAAATGGTGAACAATATTTCCTCATAATGACCTCTTTCTAACTTTCTACAGTGAGAACAAGTTGAACATTTCAAGGAGTTTTCAGAAAATTCTAGTTTTATTTTTTCAGTCAGATCTAGTATTTACATTAAAAATTGTTTTGCCAAGAGGTTTACCTTCTGTCACTGACGAAGTAGAGATAGATAAAATAAAACGATACTACTTTTCTTCATTTTGGAACCTTTGTCAAAGTTCAGAAAAGATTTTAGAAACATCAACTAGACTTTTAAGCTAAGTGTCTAAATTCTTAATGTAATTCCAAGGTGTACTTACTTAGTAGTACAAAACCACAAAAAAAAAAAAAAAAAAAAAAAAAAAAAAAAAAAAAAAAAAGGAGCTGGAAGCTGCCTAGATCAAGACATTTGAGAAAAAAAAAATAAGGCTAAAACTGCAGCAGTTATGAGAGGTACACAAAATGTTTCTCATTAGAGCAAGATAACCGTGAATATTAATATTTAACAATGTAATTTGAATAGATCTGGCAGAGTGTCTCGTGCAGTAGGACTACACTCACATTCTGTGGTGTTCAGAGTACAAATACTGATGTTAAAACCTCCTGACACTCCACATCATTGCACAATTAGAAAGTTACATAAAACAGCCACACTGGAGAGGCCTTGGGGGTCTCTGTACCTACTCAGCCATGACTCCTAAAGAAATTTAGAGCTCCCAAAGGGCTCTGCTCATGCAAAGAGGAAGAGTCTTCATACCTTCAAGCGTGGGGTTTTTTTAAAGGGAAAAACCCCCCAAACCTCCCCATGTTTAAACAAGTACCTTTTGTCTCTTAACAGCAAAACTGGGTTTGTTTAATAGCTAGGATGTGCCTTCTTTCTTTTCTAAACCGAGTGACTGCTTTCCAAAACACACACAACTCCCACCACTTGCACCATTTTCAATTAAGAGTAAATATTGATGTATATTAATGAGAAAAACAATGGTTTGACCTTGTGTAACCTTCTTAGCATATGACTTATTAATCCACTGACTGTCTAATTCAATGGGGACTAAAGTCTTAAGATCTTTGACCATTCATATTAATCAAAACCTTAACTTACATCAAGAGGTTTCCACCCTGGCTTAACAGTCCCCAACTCCAACACTTTCCTGGCAAGAACGTCACTGATTTAAGACCCCTGACATATAAACATTGGGTTTTTGGGATGAGATCTCTAGCTGTACGCACCCTTCAGGTTTTCTGATGTAGGAAGTTTCCTACAGACATCCTTAGTTTCTCTCACACGTAGGATCTGGGATCTTTCAAGCTCACTAATTTCCCAAAACGTCCCTGTGACGTTATGGCACATCTCTGTAGAGGCTGGGATAAACAGTTGCAATACACCAAGCAGAACACTGATGGCAAATCCCCCCATTTGAAATATTTTTTAGAGTATGTAAATTTTTTGAGCTCTCAGTCAGCTCCCCAACAGAACTGAATGAAGAACACACATACTAAAGAGCAGTTCTCAACCTTTCCCATCAAAGTCCAGACCACAGCAAGACATTTTCAACCTGCATACCCAGTTTCATGCTTATCCTAGCCTGATCATACAGAGTTTACTTTTGAAAGGATTAAACCTATTTTTATTACAGTATCTAAAATCACATACATTAATTATTAATTTTCTAAAACTGCATACAACTTTTTTCAAGTGGCACATTTCACATACTCGCCATATTCGCTTCTTTTCACCAGGCAAATTTTGTCACATCCCTGCTTGAACTTCCCAAAGGCCAGTTACACCTCTCTACCCATGGCTTCATTTTATCCCAACCCCCGTCCCAACAAGAAATAAGGAAATAATGCTTTGAAATCTGGGCTTACAATTTCTAAGTACTGGAACCTCCTTTTTAAAAACTTGTGTTTTAAAGCAATATAAATTCCACAGAAAATTCAAGAACATGGAATGAAAATACTTCCTTAAGCCAACACCATTTTTAAAAAAACCTTGACTATATTAAAAAAAAAAAAAAAAAAAAAAAAAAAAAAAAAAAAAAAAAAAAAAAAAAAAAAAAAAAAAAAAAAAAAAAAAAAAAAAAAAAAAAAAAAAAAAAAAAAAAAAAAGCCAAATGCTCAATTAGGATTAAATTAAAAGTCATCAAGCCCACAATCCTGTCTCTAAGAGCAATCAGCGGGGGATACTCATCTTGCACAGATAATGGCATGGTCTGTTTGCAATGATCCTCTCCCAGCTTCTGGCAATCAGTAATTTAGAAACTTCTAGAGAGACCAGTGGCAACTGCTGAATCTATCATCCAAAGATGCTTTGTGCCCTCCCTGAACCCATACGTAGCCATGGTCTCTACAACATCCTGCTGTAGCACTCATCAGGCAAAACAGCATGCTGCTAAACCTTTTTTTTTCTTTTCTGTCTTGGGGCTCACCTGACCCAGAATTTAATAATTTTTTACTTAACAGACAGGGCTTTCCATAAGGCTTTTGTACTAAGACATAGGTTTTAAAAGAGAATTTTTCCTTAGTTTATAAAATATAAACAGTCCTGTAAATACATAAGTAGGGCAACTGCTTACCTAAGAAATAGTGGATGATCACAAAAGCCTGCTTGTCAAATACACCTTGTGTAAGGATCAAGAACTGTTTATTTTGGAAAAGGTACAAAAGCATCCTGAGATAAAGCAGGGTTGCTGATGTGGAAAAAACAGAACATTCCACATCATTCACAACCATTCTGCCAGTATGAAAAGCGAATTAATTTCCATTTCTGTTCTTGAAAACAGGAATATTTTCACATTTCAAGAGAAAAGGGTTGGACTTAAAGACCTTCAGAAATGTTTATATGTGAAGACACAGTCACAGATAAATGCAGCTTCATCTCTTTTTCACAGGGCCAGACTGTCATTTAGGGGCAATCCAAAGGCTCTCCAATTTATCAGCTAAATACAATCCCAAACACACCTACCCATGCAAAATGTCACATGTGTGAGTACTATCTGACAGATCTGCAACATGCATGTGTATGGAAAATGGGGAAAAGATGCTCAGCAATTTGTGTTCACTGAGCACTCTCTACTCTGAGACACAGACTGACCTCCACTATTTCTGAATTCATCGTAGAAACTCCTACAGAATATGCCTCTAAATTATGGCTTGCATTTTACGCCCCACCCATTACCACTGAGTTAATTACAGTTTGGATTTAAACATTATCATCAGTTCCAACATGTAAGATGTGTGAAACGGAATTAGGCATATGTAATGTCAGTCCTCTCTCTCTAATTGCTTAAATAAGGGAGGAAAAGACAAAGAAATTACACAGTACAGAATGTGGTGCCTACATCATAATTTGATACCTACTGCACATTTTTGTACTGCTGAGGAAATTCAGAGATGCAGCATTTGTGGCCACAGGACTGTATACTGGGTGCTTTCTCGGATGCAGCCTCCACGGAAATTTGGAATCCTGGTTTGGTTTCAGGCAAGCAGTCGTCAGGTCTGCGCCTCAGCCATGTACTCAAATCCCTGACATAAAAAGCAACAGCTCACCAAAACTGGCTCCAACATCAAGTGAAGAATAGCTGAGGAAAAGCAGAATTCAATTTCTAGTGCTCAGCTAAAGAGTTACTGAATTACAATGGACACTTCTATTGTCCCACTTTTCATTAAGCCCAGTCTTAAAACATGGCTAATTCTCCCTTACCACACAGAGAAGTGTTCATAATAAAATGCATAATAAATAACTTCAAGACTCTCAGCTATTGTAGTGGAGAATTAATATAACTATTTAGAGAGTACTCAGCATGGCTGATAGATCAAATTTCCTAAGAAGCCCCAGAAATAAGAGCATTATTTTCTATTTAGCTCTATCCATATTAATATAGGAATGTGTTCTTATAGCCAAAATTATTCTGGACCTTGACTCTGAATTATTCATAAATAAAACATAAACTTTACTATGATCTTAGTTATGTGAAGAGATGAGGAGAAGGAAGCCAGCTATGAAATAGGCCAAATTATTTCAAGTATGATCTGAAAACAGCTAGACTTCTGAGGCAATGAATAGCTCTTAATCAACTACACAAAACTATGTATGGAACGTCAAGAAAGGATGCTCATGTGCTACCTTTTACTTCTTGCTTGAATATTTCTTCTGAAAGAGAGGGATTTGGTTCAGATTTTTGATGCAGCTTGTTCCATTGATAATTTACAGCTTACTCCTAAGCATCTATCTATTGACCTTCTACTGGTACATGTTAAATCCTAAATCAACTGCCGAGCCAGAGTCTAACCTCTTGCTAAATACTTAACACAAATGCCATATAAACCATTATCATTATCAACCATCTCTACTGGGGTTGATACAGACTGTTCTACCACTACAAGACTGACATTTCATTTGGTCCACTTTCGCCAGCTCTTCTGTGTATCTTCTACTAATGCAAACTTCTATTTCTACCAGCAGTAAAAAAAAAGGATTGAGGCAAGTTTACTTGAATTTTAATTATAGGAGCTACACAGAAAGATACAGAAAAATATATAAAACATACATAGTACAAGAAAGGTCATAAAATGTCATAGAATACAGAATCTTTCAAATTTATGACTCTGTACAGCGCTTCAGTGCTTGGCAATGAACAGAATGTTGAGAAGATCTTGACATTTGAGATACATTTTAAATATACTGCACATATTCTAAATACACCAAACATATTTCAAATACACCCAGGAACACTGTGAGTTTCAGTTTCCAAAAGGCTCCAATTCATGAACTAAGTGCATAAGGAAGACCATGTTACATTGGATACGTCCTCTTAACCTTAGGGGTTTCTTCAGAATCAAAGAAGGCAGAAAGATGACATGGATGATTGCCATGCAGAAGGATTTGACTCTTCCTCTGCATTACCTAATGGTTTCTACATCAGGTTTCTTGCACACACCTCATAATCAAGAGAAAAATGATGCTAACCTTTATGAATAGAAGGCAGATGAAGCTGAATAAGTACTTTCAATCAAATTGCATTTGATTTTCTGTGAGACCGGAAATTCACAGCAGCAGAAAAAAAAACAAAAACAGACTGAGTAAAACCTGATGCAAAAACCTGAGTTTTGCAGATCTTCAAGAGCTGGCGTTCTGTCTGTGCTACATACCCAAATGACAGGACAGCACAGTTAAATGACAGAGCCCTAATCATTCAGTAATGGTCCCACCTCAGCACACTACCTCTGATGATGAGAGAACTGACTAAATAAAAATGACCTTCCATAGCTGTGGCAATGTAATTTCAGCCCTGGTGGCAACACACTGGAAACCAAACCTCTTTTCAGTTTCAAACCACAGCCTTTGAAAATAACATTAAAAGCTCATGTTGAGAGACTGCTTTTTAAAAATTTTTTTCAAGGGAGAACTGAAATGCAAGTGTCTCTAGTGGGGAACTCTCCCATTTGTGCCTTCTCCTGTGGATAACAGCAGCAGGGAGAGGGGAACTTCAGTTCCTTGTCAGCACTCCAAACTGTCATCTAAATGCAAGACTGCAGTGGCCTTCAAAAGTTTTATGTGTAAATAGAGTATCTATTCCTACATAAATGTCACATTAAAGTATATCACAGAATTCAGCACACCATCTGCCTAGCCATGCTTCCAAATGAAAATGTTATTCAAGTTCTTGCCCATATTTTCCATCCAAATATTTGTACAGTTTCAAATAGCCTAAGGAACCTGGTACTGACATCGTTCTCATTGAAATCAATAAAAGCTCTGCCTCTGGCTTCAACAGGAATGGCCTCAAGCATCCTGCAGCAACAACTTTGAAATACTAAGCCCAAACTGCTACAGCCATTGTTGAAGGAAGCAATGTATGTCTATTTCTATTTACAATGACTCTGAATGCATGAGGCAGTCTCTACACTCATGTAAGGAAGGTCACAAGACAGTGGTTGCATGGGGCACTAATTTAGAGCAGTTATCTTAAAACTGTCTATTCAGAAATAGTTGCATTCATGGATTTCCCCATCAGATGAGGTCTGATACAGCAGCTACAGAAATGAACACTAATGCTCAAGTCACTCATTTATACTATGGACATCTCCAGACCACACAATCTGAAGTTTTATTTCAGATAAAATGCCCACAGAAAAGAATAGATGCCATGATTAGTAACAGCCAAGCTTTTGTGACAAACTGCAAAACAACAGTGTCCTACTAGTGAAGTGTACTGACTTCACACAGAGGAAGCATGGAGAATCAGGGGAGTGTGTGGCTGGTGGTCCAGGTTGTTGGAGGGAGGAAGGAGATGCACTGTTCCAGCAAGGGCAACGGTAAGAGAGACTGGTGAGAAGAGGAAGCCTGAGGAGGCAGAGATGAGAAAGGGAAGAAAGAAGAAAAAGGCAGTGAAGCACAAGAAGAAAGTATGGGAATCACTACTGTAGATCAAACAGAATAATCAGAAAGTCAGTAATATACATGTATTGATTAAACTTTATCACTGTGGTCCGGGACTGCACAGGACCTTCAGATGGAGTTTACAGAAAACCTACATGCACAGTCCCATCATTATCTTTTTTTTTTTAAAGGAACAAATCTGTAAAAAATGCCTTAGCTAGGTATATAACCCTAAATATGCGATACACGCTTTCTTCAGTAGGGCAATGTATACAGCCAAAAGCAACCTTAAGTTTTATGGAACATTACTAATTAGAATGAAATGAGCACTACAGATGGAATTCATATTTGAAAAGTGAAAACCTTAAATACTGAAAACTACTTGCCCGAGACTGAGTCGGGAACATAGTTGTGTAACTAGTCTGTTACCTTCTAAAGGTCACTAACAGACAAATAATCACCCCAGACGTTCAGAAAATCATTTTACCATGATATAATAGGCATATACTAAAGGTCATTTGAAACTAAAGTTTCTAGTTAGGCTTCTACTTTGCCATAAAGCAAAACACATTAAAAGAACAATTGAGCCGGTATGTGGCTTTAGTGCACGTGAGAATTCTGCTCCACCATCCACAATGAACAAAGCTGTTCTCTTTTATTGCTTTTTTCAGTACTTGAATATCTGCCTTGTAAGAGAAATTGTTTTTGCCTAATGCTATGTCTGGTACTTCAGGTGTGGTCTGGCTAGCTTTTTATAGCTTATTCTGGAGTGCTTTTAAATCATCTCCGGGCTAAAACAGATATCAAAGGTGGTAACCTTTTCTGAGCTGAGAGAATCATAGAACGGTTTGGGCTGGAAGGGACCTTACAGATCTCCTTCATGTACATCCAAGTGCCATTAATGGGAAATTAACAGGCTATGCAAACACAGAAAAAACCTACCCCTTGTCCATAAGGATAGGGGCAGCACCGGCAGACTGGTCTGTTTGCACTTTTTCTTGTTGGCAGTGTGAGGATGTCTCACCACAGAACTGAACACTCAGCCCCATCCCTAGGCAGCTCACCAAGGACCTGACCCCGGTGGGCAGCTCCATCCAGCGCCCTTTCCACAAGTCCCTGACTCCTGCCCCTACAGAACCACAGAATGGTTTGGGTTGGAAGAGACCTTAGAGATCATCCAGTTCCACCCCCCTGCCATGGGCAGGGACACCTCCACTAGCCCAGGTTGCCCAAAGCCCTGAACCCCTCCAGGGACGGGGCATCCACAGCTTCTCTGGGCAACCTGGGCCTCTGCCTCACCACCCTCACAGGAAAATATTTATTCCTAATATCTAATCTAAATCTCTCCTCTTTCAGCTCAAAGCCGTTACCCCTCGTCCTATCGCTACACCCCCTGATCAAGAGTCGTGACCGAGCCTCCTGCCCGGGTGCCCCAGCACTCCGCTCGGAGCAGCCGCCCCGCCCGGTGCCAGCTGTGTGTGAAACGTGACGATCGTTCACCCCCCGTCTCCCCCTCCTTCCCCACGACCATCCCCTTTCCTCCCGCATCCCCCCCGTCCCTCCCAAGCCTGCCCCGGCCGGGACTCTCCTCTCCACCGCCCTCCCCTCAGGCACACCTCTTCCCCCGCCCCTCCCGTCGCCCCTCCCCGGACTCCCGGTTACCTGCCACGGCACGGAGGGGGGACGACAGGCCGGAGCCCACCCCGCTCCCCCCCCGAAACAAAGCCACCCTTGTCCCTCGCTGCGCCTCACACCCCCGGAGGGACCCCCGGGGCGCCCCGGGTGGGCNGAGGGGAGAGCGGCGCGCGGCGGTGGCGCGCGAGGAGGGTTGGGGCCGCGCGAGCGCCCCGGGAGCGGCGGGGACAGAGCGGCTGCCCCGGCACCGCTGCGGGGTCCCTCTCGGGCGGCGGGGGTAGCGGGTTGATTATTTTTTTTTTGGTCCCCCCGTCCTGTCTCCGCACTTTGTTTTTTTTTTTATTTTTTTTTTTCTCTTGTTTTTGGCCAAGGATGGGGTTCGAGCTGGATCGTTTCAACGGGGAGGTGGATCCCGACTTCAAATGCAATCTGTGCAACAAAGTTTTGGAGGACCCTCTGACCACCCCTTGCGGCCACGTCTTCTGCGCGGGCTGCGTGCTGCCCTGGGTGGTGCAGCAGGGCAGCTGCCCCGTGAACTGCCAGCGCATCTCCACCAAGGAGCTCAACCACGTCCTGCCCCTCAAGAGCCTCATCCTCAAGCTGGACATCAAATGCGACAACCACGCGCGGGGCTGCGAGGCGGTGGTGCCGCTACAACACCTGGGCGAACACACCGAGACCTGCGACTTTTCTCCCGCCAAGTGCCGCAACCGCGGCTGCCGCCAGGTCCTCAACCTCCGCGACGTGGAAGCGCACATGCGGGAGCGCTGCGAGGCTCGGCCCGCGGGTCTGTGCGAGCAGGGCTGCGGCTTGATGCTGACCCACGCGGAGCGGCGGGCAGGGGGACACGGGTGCCTGCGGGCCCTGCGCGCCCACGGAGCCGCGCTACAGGCGCGGGCGACGGCGCTGGAGAAAGCGCTGAAGAAAGAGGCGCTGCGAGCCGGGAAACGGGAGCAATCGTTACTGTCGCGACTGGCGGCGGCGCAGCTGGAGCTGCAGGTGACGGCGTTGCGATACCAGAAGCGCTTCACGCAGTACAGCGCCCGCCTCGACGCCCTGGCCCGCGCCCGCGCCGCCTCCCCCGGCAAGGTAAAGGGGTGGGGGGGAGGGTGCGCTCGGGAGAAGTTTCCTCACTCGAGGGGAGAGGGATCCGGGGTCCCCGCCGTCCCCAGGAGCCCTTCAGCAGCGGTGTCGGGCTCGGGGGCGGAAAAACATTCCCGCGCGTGTCTCGGTGGGTTTCCGCGGAAAGGGGGGGTTTCTGTGCCCGGGACCCCGCGGCAGTGCCCGCAGGGGGTGGCCGCCGTCTGCCAGCTGGAGTTGTCCGAAGGAGCCCGTCCAGCCCCCAGATCCCTTAAAATATCTGAGCTCGGATTTTGATGCCCATAATGAACCGGTTTCCGTATATATTTTTTTTCTAATGTGACCATCATTGGTATCTGGACTCCATATGGAAACTCATACATCAAAATACCAAGGTCACGGTATTATTATTTTTTTCTCAGTTCTCTCTCCGAAGAAACCTCTAAATAGCAAAACTGGAATTTCCAGGGCTGGAAATTGTATTAAACCACCAGAAATCAACTCCCAGGAGTAACACAAAGCGGAATGAATTGGAAGAGGCTGCTGTGACCCAATGCTTTCCAGACCCTTAGCTCACCTAGCATCCCAGAATGTGGCTTTCTACAAAATGCAGTCTTTAGGATTAACTCTTACGCAACTCGGACACCTTGCCAGCTATTTCATGATCTGAAGCCATCATCTTTGTAACATCGGTGTCCAAATACGAGATATCTGCTGTGTACTTACATTTTTTTCCAGAGTCACACCAGGGTTCTTTAAAAACTCAAGTTAGGAGAAGAAAAATTAACTTTAGTCCCTCAGAATTAGACCATTTATAAAGTGACCAGAATCAAAAGCCAGAGCTACAACAATCCCAAAGTTTTAATTGGAATGAGGCTCCCCAGTGAGGGAAGCCCTAGAAGCCAATTATCTTTTAAATGAAGACAGTCAAAGTCCTCCCCCTGACCTGGAATGTGCTGCCACAGACACAGCAGTATTAAACTGTTCAAAACTGTCAAACATCTGTATTCACACCTTTGGTAATGTTGAGGTTCAGAAAGCTGTATAAAGGAAACTAAACTTCATGTCAGTCTCTCTTCTTTTTCCTTTCTTCTTTTTAGTTGGAGAAATCCAGGGCAAAACAACCCACCATGTTTTGGCTAACTCGGAGTATTTGAATAGTGTACTGTTTTAATTTCTGGCAAAGCTGGTTAAAATCTTAGTAAAATTTAAAAGAAATCAAAGGCTTCACATTCATGTCGAGATTCAGGAGAGTTCTGTTCTGTCTCCTCCTTTTCCTGCAGCCCCCTGTGCTTTGCAATGGCCTGCTGCAGTTTTCTGCTCCCGCAGCCCAGCGCACAGCCGCCTCCACTCCCTCTCGCGTGGCTGATGGCAGGAAAGCCGTCCATACAGCCCTGCTGTCCCAAAGCATCTTCTGAATCTCTACCTCCTCGCCTGTGATGGGATCCAAACAGCTCACCTTAATCCTCACGCTGCCCCTCCTTCCTTTCTTTGTGGCTAGTGTTGATAGTGTTTTTGCATTATTTACCTCTGTAAAGTGCAGTGAGTTGCTATTAGCGTGAAATGTGCGACTTCAAATAGTTGTAAATATGCGTGGTACATAGTTTCCAACAATACTTTTTTATCAAATTTATGGATACAGCTGGCTGAGACAACTGTGCTCGTTTTCAGCCGTATTACAAAAGGCTGTTATACGGTTTTCTGAAGCAGCGCCTAATCTGAAGAAAGCTGGAAGGTGTCATGTCACCACAGACTTGTGGTCTAGCGGTCAATCAATTACATGTCTTTCACAGCATTTTGGGCAGCTTTCCAATACTAACAGCTTTAGTCTGCCCAGCTCCCAAAGAAGTACAATCAGGAAACTTGCATCTTTGTGCAATAGAGAGTTTTTTAAAAGACCTATGGTAATCACCTAGTAGAGGGGATGCTTTACCAATTTTGGGCTGTGGCATGATTCCAAGTTTTTACTCCAGGGTTATTTTCTCAGAGACGCTAGCATAGCCTGTGCAGTGTGTGATGCAGACCGTAACCCTCTGCAGGGCATATGTACTTGCCTAGGGATTAGGTCCCTGAACACATGGATTGCATGTATGAAAGTGGAATAACTGATCCCAGTTTCAGAAGCAATTGCATATTCAAAGCATGCAGCACCTTTGCTATCATTATTTATGATCATTATTCATAGTTCATGTATTTTCTTAGAAGATGTAATTGTTCAGCCCCTGTTAAAGCCTGTGTTAAATCACAGACTGGGTTCTTAGGTTAGATATGGTGACTGCAAAACTTAATGTAGGATGTTCTGGCTCCTCAGTAGACAAAGAAAAAGGATCTGACTTCCCTGCCTGGTGGTTGCTTGTTGCAACAGATGTAGAACCACTCTAGAGTAAATCAGATTACATATCTTCTAGTCAAAACAGAAGAAATGCCCACGTACAGTTCTGTTTAAATGCTTAGTTAAAGGGGAAATATGATGTTGAGGGACATTAAGCGATTCATGAAGGACCCGAATTCATGGTCTTTTGACTGGGGCAAACTTTTTCATCAGCTTTGGAGACCCAGACTCTTCCTTGGTGGGAAGAGGTGAGGCTTATTGTGGTAGAGCTTGAGGAGGGAGTGGTAGGGAAGGTGGTGTGTCTTACTCAAAATTAGTATTTCCTTTGATCAGACATGTCAATCCTAAAACATCAAAGTCTAAACAATCAAAAAAACCCTTATACTATTCAAACAGTGCTTAATCCCTGCTGAAACATACCACTGTTCACACCTATTGATAAGCTGATCTGGTTGTTCCTTTATGTACACAGCCATCAAAGTCCTTTGGGAAGAAATGAGTAAGGGAGAATCGGGAGCAATTAGTGGTGCTGGCTGCAGCCTGAGGTGGAAGCTCTTCTGCTCTCTTGATGACCAAAGGCAGGGACCGGACCTTCACTAAATGTGTCAGACATACAAGAACCAGTTCATGATCTGGTATTTAGGACCTCTGTGGAGGTGTTAACACAAGTTTTAATTCTATAAAAGCCAGATAAAGTCCTTTAAAAAAAGATGGTATTTTTTTCTCAGGCTCTCTCCAAGCAGGATCTGCCGGGCTGGTCCTGGCAGCCCTTTCGCCAGTAACAAGGAGCTGGAGTGCTTCCTGTAACGAAGACCGACCTCCCTAGCTACAGCACTACCAGAGAAATCAGAGTCTTCCAATATCTAAAGGGAGAGGCAGTCTATTAGCTCCACATTACTCAGCTGGGAAGTACAGTAATTTCAAGAATTATGTTTTAAGAGTTCTGTTCAGCTGTGGGAATACATCATGCCAGTAACCATTAGGTCTGCTGCTGGACCAGATGACAGGGCAGGGCTGGATGCTGGCCACCGCATTTCCACAGTTACCTCACTGTTTAATGATTGTTTCGCTGGAACGCGAGACACGTTAGAGGGGAAAAGAAAGGCAGAGCCCTGGAAAAACCATCTGCATCGTGGCTTCCTTATGAAGTGAAGAAGGTTGTTAAAGAAATCGTTAAGACTTGAGATGTGAATCTGCAAAAGTAACCAAGTGTTAAACACGCTGCTGCCGGGCAGTTCAGCACAGGCGGTGGGATTAGTCCTCTGCAGTGGGCTGTGCTCTGTAACATGACTGCTGCTGTGGAGAAGACGGAGATGCTGTACAAATCCATCAGAGCTCGCTGGAAAGTTTCTTTAAAACCCCATGGACATTCTTCAGGAGTACCTACAAAAAACGCCATTAGTTTTGTTTGGTTTTTTCCCCTACAACTTCTGACTCATTCAAGCCCACCTGCTTTAGTACTTGTTCTGCTGGGTATAAAAGCATCAAATCATAGCCGTGTAAGGAGGCTTTAATTAAAACAGTCAACTTTAATTGACTTGAGAGCAATGTCATTATTGTTTCTTGATTGTTCTCATTGATTTGCCTTCTTAAAAAGGCATAACAGGGGAAGTAAACAGTGGCTCTAGCATATCCTTGTCTTTCAAATCCCGAATCAACAGTCCCTGGAAAGTGGTCTCACGAGACCGGAAATTTGTTCCTTGAAATCCTCTTTAACGTCTGAGTCTGAAGACTTGCTGGGAAATAGCCTTTACTTAATTTTTCAGTCCTCTTCTGGGTACCTGATTTTCACTGATGCCAAGTGTAGGTAAATTCAGATAAAATCAGTTGGAGTTTATTCATGTTTCTCTGTATCAGGTCCAAGTATATTTATTATTAGACCTGCAGGAAAGATAATGATCACAAACTGACACGAAAATTGTAAACCAAATTTCCAGGTGGAGTATGTTGGTGCAGCTCCCCTGCAGTGGAGCTCCGAGCGTGCGGTCAGTGGAGCTCTGCCAGTTTACACTGGCAGGGAATTGGGCTTTGTTATCATCCCCAAATCTGTCGGAGTAATTCACTAATCCAGGATTACTTTGACATTTTTTATGAGTTTAATAGACATTATTATTTGATTGACAACTTCAAATTGACATGTTAGAAGAAAAATGCACAAACTAAAAACATCTGCATCGAGTTACATTGTAACTGTTGTAATTTTTGTCATTAATTGGTTATGAAAACCAGACTTGTAAGATAACTTCCTCAAACTTTTTTGTGTTCATAACTTTTTCACCCTTTGGATAAAACAAAAAGATCTTGGAGGTAGCAAGGTTCATATATGTATCTGTAGATGCACAACATACCGATCCCATTCTGATTTCTAAAAAATAAATTGTTATTCATATGGCTTTTTGTAGCGTTCTGCTGTTGTCTGTTGTATAGTTTTGTAGCGTTGGGACTGAAGTTAGTACATTGTAAGGATTTGTTTGTCTTTAACAGTATATGCACTTCCTTCTGTCTTAATGGAAGTTAGTAGACCTAAGTAGCAGCACTGTGTTGTAAAGGCCATTTTGTATGAGTTTTTATCTGCAGTTAGGATGAAGCTGGGGTGAGAGGACAGGATAACAGATCATGTTTACACACTCCCCCAAATACCACAGGTCCATCGAGTCTGCTGTACACTTTTTGTCCAGTCAGAGAACTATTCACTGCAGAATTTCGTATTTTAGGGAATGAACATAATGGTTTTCAATGATGGAAGATTTCTGGTTTTCTAGTGTTATAATTCTGAAGAAAAAATTATTCATGGCAGGCGCTGTGAACAGCAATTAGCATCCTAGTCCTTGTGTAAAATTTGTAGCAGTTTCGTGTAGTGCTGTTTACTAAAACTCATTGGAGAATTCCTGTTGTACAACACTTAATGTTTGATACTGTTTAAAACAATGTCATGTAGCTAGCACTGGAGAGAAGCAACATAAGAATGCAGTCCTAAGATTCAGTCACCCTCAAGCACTGGGAAAAGTCAAGAATTTGACTGCTGGAAACGTGGAGTATTTTACATAACACATCACATATGACTGGGTCAAGTAGTTGCAGGAATCAGTATTACATATAAATATCTTCTGTTGCTGTTAAGTGTCTCACTGTAGATCTCAATAAAAAATAGGCATAAATCTTACAGGGTGGGTCTCGCAGAGAAGCGCTGCTGGAGAACAGTGGGGTGGCTGCAGCACAGAGCCTGGGAGCTGCTGACTTTGCTCCTGCAAAGCTGTTCTAAACATTTTTGTCTAAACTACGTGGCGGGGGAAAAAAAGAATAAATCAACCCAACAAACCTGGGTAGAAGTATTATCCATCCTACTTCCCAATGCACACAAATGTTTTGAGTATGTTTATCTGTTCTTTGTAGGGTGAAGAAACTAAAGCACTGACTCTCGTCCTTCATCGTGACTCTGGCTCTCTTGGATTTAATATTATTGGTGGCCGACCATGCGTGGTATGTTAATTGTTAAAATATGTTTGCCCTTTCCAGTTGGGAAAAGCATGTAGGTCAACACTTGGAGGAAAAATGCTGCTGACAAGCATTTGGTTCTCTTGGGATTCTTTCAGAGCAGATCTTATATTCAGATTTGTATGGGGTGTCTATTAACTGTAGTGTCTTTTCTCTCACAATGTGTTTATTCTTGCACATTGTCACAGCTAGCAACACCAATATCACTGCAGTGGCACTCCCAAAATGGGGAAACCCGTGGTGTCTCTTTCTCAGACCATACCACTTTGAAGGTGCTGCATGAGTTCAGGGCCCACAGCTTTAGGCCCTTTACAGTTCATTAGGAAAATGTTATTTACTCTGCTTCCCACCAGAGATTAAGCAGCCCTCTGTGCAGGTGAAGGGATGTAACTTAAACAACCTACTTTTGAATCCTGTGATTTCAGCAGATGTTTCCTGCACCATACACTCACTAATGTATTTTTTCTGCATGCTTGTTGGCTGGAGCTGCTGCATATGACTTTAATTAGATGAAGGAGTGGATTATACCTTGTCCTAGTAATTTAGAAAGTATTTAGAACTACTTCTTGGCTGCTCAGAAATCTGATATTAATCACGATTTATTCCCAGTAATTTCACTTGAAAGTTATTCTTTATAGTTAGACTTTTTCAATTTTCTGAGACGTTGTTCTGCACTGGTGGAAGCTGGGGACTCAATACACAGGAATATGAAAATACCTTGTTAGGTGTAAGTTGGTTTTCATGTTTTTAATTTTAAGCCTCCAGAGGAAGAGCTGTGCAACTAAAAATAAAAATGCACTGTTGTCTTATGTTTGATGTGCAAGCAGGCTGCTGTCTCACTGGATTTTACATTAAGAATAATTGTAATGACAATTAGTACTGAGCTGGCCTAAGTCAGGGGAAAAATGATTATCATGCAACTAATGTACCTAATGGAATACCATTCCTGGTTGTTTGATCTTTCAAAATGGGAGTATCGGGTGTTCTCATTAGCACAAAGTAATTCTGTATTAAGACATCAATAAGAATATTTCTTTCAAATTAAAGGCAGTGTTGTGACATGGCCAAGTTTTAGCTGAAGGCAAATTAGAATTAGTTCAAGGTACAACAATATGTTTTTCTTTTCATCCTTAAAGGACAATCAAGATGGTTCGTCTAGCGAAGGAATTTTTGTATCAAAAATAGTTGACACGGGGCCTGCTGCTAAGGAAGGAGGGCTACAAATTCACGACAGGATTATTGAGGTATGTGAATACACTGTCCAGTCTCTTTTAATAGTGCGAGTTCCAAGTCAGGTCTTCAAATGGCATGATGTTTAGTGTGGGTTTAGGAGAAATGTACCGTGATAAACACTGTCTAGAAGACATGTCTGTTAAAATATGCTTGACTTGATTCAGTGCTGACCTTCATGGCTTTAGGTATAGTTCTTACCTAAATATAGAAACCAGATTATGGATGGTATGTGCATGTCCTGACTTTCTGAGGAGCTAGCATCTATCTGGTATGCTGTAGATACTTTTTAAAGCTATTGGAAAAATGTAAGTTATTTAGTTAAAACCATATGTGAAATATCTGTAGTGTAAACCATTATTTTATTTTTCTTGGTATTTAAGATCAAGTTTTGAAAAGTTAGGAAAAAAACTGCTCTGCAATTTCTGTATGCTTTATTATAAACCTAGTAACTCCCTTAATGTTGTTTGTAAGTTCTAATATTACTCAGATTGCAGTCTGAATTTCTTCTCATTTTGCCAAAGTCTTGACCTCAATAAAAAGTCCTTCTGTGAAAGACATGGTTGCTTGAAATATTTCTCACAATTTTCAGCGAGCAAATTTCTCTTTTGGAGGAAGAGAGAGAGAAAAAGTCTAGTTTTCATGAAACAAAATGCAGCTGATTGTGAGTCAGTTCCCATTGTTTAGCATTTTACAGTTAAGAAAAAGTATTCTTCACTGTCTTATTTTTGTAGGCTGGAGAAACTTTGAGAGTCTATTGTTCAAAAAGATAAGTGCGGTGTTTGTTGCCAAGGATATCATGGAACAGCCAGTTTCTCTAAGTAATGGAATTCCATTGCTCTTATGTTTTGCAAATGAGCAATAAACAGCTGTTAAGGATTTTCTGTTGGCAGGGGACAATGTGTATTTGCTATTTTCTGTACTGTTATGGTAAATCGTATTCACAATTTAGTAAGGATATAAAATATTAATTAAGTTTCTTCATATGGGAAAGAATGGAGCCACGGTAGCAGAACTATAAAAAGATAAGAAGCTGGGCTGTGAAATGATCCAGAGTTGTTTAAACTATATATATGATGTAACATAATTGCGAAAAGGTCTGGACAATTTTGTGAGAACTATGCAATTTTGTTTGAACTGAAAATTTTCCCATAAGCATGTATTTCCCCAAAGCATATTTGAAAAGCTGACATCCGTTCCTAAAGTAGTACATAGTCACATAAACCAAACAACTGTATGAAAACCAAAACTTTGGAAAATCAAATACCGCAAGTAAGGAAATATCTTGGTCTCTCTCTCCATTCAAGCCCTGTTCAGTCTCCTGGAGTGCAAGCACCGTTACTCAGTGTGTAAGTGCAGTCACGCAGCGTTTGTAGAGTTGCCGTTGCTCACGGCACGAGGGACAGGACAGCTAACCTCCACGGGCTCTGCAGTATCTGCTCTCTGTTGCAAAGAACCTCACTCCCTACTGGTTTTTGCCTTTCCCCCTCTTTTCTTTATTCCCTCCTTGCTGCTCCGTTTCTCCATAAGTCTAGCCTTTGGCAACATCAGCACAGGCCAAGCTAAGCAACTAAATATCGTTGTGCCGGATGCGCACTAAGATCCTGAGAAGAACACAGAGGAGGAGAGGCTGGGTGAGCTTTCCTGCTCTGCTTCTTGTCTGTGTCTCTCCTGGAGCGGACTCATGCCTGTGCGAGCAGTGTTTGTGCTGGGTCTTTTCCACTGTTCAAGTTATGTGTTCATGTAAGAGAAAACCCCAGAATAAAGACAACAGAGCGATTTGTTGTGCTTGTAACACACCAAGAGTAGCAGGGACCCAGGTGTTGACATGCGTTGACAACTCTTGTGCTGTCCACAAACCCATTTTCATATTCTCTTCTCACTTTTAAATATATACAAAATGCTGATGAAAATTCAGCATGTTGTTTCCCAATAGTTGACTTTAGTGCCTCCACATCAGCATCTGAGTTTGGATTAGGACTGCCCTGTTGAAGCAGGTCTCTGAATTAGGTGCTCAGCTAATGGGGTTTGATTCCCACTATGTCTCCAAGTCTCCAAGAGTGCTGGTTTTTTTTTAATATAAAATTAATTCATTTAATGCACCCCAGCCAGTTCAGGCATCCAGTTCACAGAACTAGACTAGAGTGCTTTGATACAGAGCCCTCAAAATACATGTAGTGTGGACACATCAGCTCCTGAAATCAAATGTTTTATTCTGTGTTCTGTGCAATTTATATTTGGTGTGCTATAACTAACCCTAGTCTGGGTTAAGGAAAGAAGGGGATACCTCCTGCATCAAGGCATCTGAGTTTTATCATACTAATATCCAGTTATCTTAGGTAATTGAAATATCCTGCAAATTATTTAGGTGAAAAATAGGTAATGTCCAGTGATAGTGCCCTTCTAGAGGCAAATTTTTGTATAGCCTTCACACTGTCAAAATTTCAATTTGGCAGTTTGGCTGAAAGATCATTTACAGATTAACTGGCAGGACAGATTTGGAGGACTCAGGTGGAACTTGGCATAGAGAGGAGAGCATCCTAGCAGGTTTGCTTTCAAAAGCATGAAAGACGGTAACTTAACTATCTAGAACTGAATTTAGCTCTCTAGAACTTCTTTGACTTGTTCATTCAATATTAAGATTTTATGTGTCACCAGCATGATTTAAATAGACTGTTTCACAAAGAACTCCTATTCCAGTATAAGCTGATGAGCATAACATCTCTAAAATTAATTCCAGCATCCATCACAGATAATTTACAATGAAGTAAACCATAAATTATTTTATTTCCTTTTGGAAAATGTTCTGTTGCTGGGTATCTGTTGGTGGGTGCTTTCTGGAGGACGTATAAGTGTAATTTCTCATTTTCAGAGCTGTCACAACATTTCTAATTACTGAACAGGGATTAGGCAATGTAAAATACAGACATGTGCACGGTACTGTTTATAGCTGATAACAAATGCATTGTTATATTGATATTTGCTTGCAAATTCTATCCCCTGACAAAAATGCAGGATATGGAGATAAACTTTGAATAATGTCAGAGATAATTTTCAAACATATTTTCCTTATGGAATTTGGATTTAGATTTCCTATTCTACATCTTGTAGAAGGTTAAGTTAATCAGGTTTAAGAATTGTCTTGAATTTTCTATAAAAACAATTTGTTGGCCCTTTGTATGTCACTGACATAAGTAATGCCACTGTGAAGTACGTTTCTACTCCTGAATGACGCATATCAAGATGAATGTTGCATGGTCTGTGCTAGTCAAATCTTCAAAGCAGCATGTGACAAAAATACAAAGAAATATCCTTCTTCCCTTGTATTTTGTTTTACAGAATCTGTTAAATAATAATGATATTTAGTGCTTACATAGGACTATGAATATCGTGCTTCTTACCTGGATCTGTTTTCAGATCTTTCACAGTTACTTTAGAAGGGAGGAAGCAATGATTTTCTCTGGTTTGACTACACTGCACATTTTTCACCCAGTGTGCTGTGCCTGTACATTCAAACAGCTGATCTAACGCAGTACTAGTGATTTACTGAATTACTGTTAAGATGTTCCATAGCCAATTGCCGTGTTAAAAACATGCTGAAACTATTGATTTTTATGCAAAGGAATCACTGTTCTCATAGATTTCATTTTTGTCGGAGTAACAAAATGGTCCTAATTTCCTCTCTTAACAGAAGTTGGTTCAAGTCCCAGCCATGAATGACTCCTCTACGCAGCTGCTTGGCATTTCTTAAGACAAAATTAGACTTTCAGAGGTTTTATTTTTAAGCACATCAGCTCTGAAAGATTATAAATTAAATATGGCATTCTCTTCTCACTAACTAGTAAACTTGTTTGTTTTAGCTTCAGGACTGCTTAGAAAGAAGGAGGCTTTTGAAATGCTGACTGCTTGCCACCTTAAAAAGTTTTAAGCACAATTAGGTACTGTTGAGGTAGTATAAACTGTCACAGCTCCACTGAAACCTTGAGGATTTATACCACCTGGGACTTGCCCGGTGTTTCATGCTGCTCACAGGAAGGATCATTAGTTTAGGAGTTGAGAACATGTCTTAGTGCATTTGATTGATTTTCCCCAAAGCACAGTCATTTGCTACAAATTACAGGCTGCTTTTCTATTACGTGGATTTCTTCACAGATTACACATAAGAACAATGAAAGTTTTTAGCAAATCTTCTTCTACTGTGTATGTACAAACAACATTTGCAATTTGCTGTGGGTTCCCTGTTCACCCTGTAATAAGTGTGCTGTTTTGGCAGAGCCACTTTCTGCTAGGTGGCTTTCAGCAAAATTAATTTTGTAGCTGTGTTAACAACGCAGCCTCTGAAAAGTCAATCAGCACAGAGAAAGTGCATCAGCCACGCAGGAACGGCAAGAAAGGATGCTCTGGCAGGCGCACGGCATACCTTTCCCTGTCAGTGACACATACATGCTAAGAAAGATCTGCTACTGAGGGAAGGATGGCTTTAAAATTGAGTGGATGAATAAATGGAGAAACAGTTCATGTGGTCTCCTGGTGCATGATGGGGTCTAGTTTTTCCACAAGACTGAGTCTCCAGGCTGAAAGGGTTCAGTGTATTGCCAGTCTGGTTTTCTTGTCAGAATGCAGTTGTCCCTGCCCTGTGCGCCCTGTTCCACTTATCACCGTGCACAGACAGCTCACAAGAGACTTCCACAAATAATCAGTAAATAAAATTAACTGAACACGGCCTCCAATTTCTTATTTGCTGGTGAGCGCTTTTTAAAATTACGCCAGCTTTAGGTAGGATAAACCTAAGCTTATAGTTACTTGCAGGAAACTTACTGCAAGCACTAGCTGAACTACAAGCATGTAGGTTAAACACAATTTTTTCATTGTCATGAATGGGAGAGTTCAGCTCTGCAAACAAGATTTACTGTGCAGCCACATACACTTAGGAATTAATTTTCTAGAAGAAAACATTTTCAGACAGGGACTTAAAATTGGCTGTTCAAGTTCCTGCCAGGACACGCAAGCACATTAGAGTATTTGTGGAGAGCGAACACAACAGGGCAGTGAGTGCAGCTACAGCAGAGTCAGCTTTTTTTTAGAGTTTATAACTCCTAGAAAACTTTCCAAGCCCTTTGTCCATATCTGTTTATGGCATCTTACAAATCAGCATCATGCCTGTGCTGAAACATAGATTCTGCAGCTTGTTCAAAAGGGAATAATAATAGCCTTAAGAGGAAAATGTAAATGAAGGGAGGCGGCCTTGGTTATCACTGCATTTATTCCTCTCATAAATTTATTTGCCTGAGTTCATACCGGTGCTACAGTCTAGGCTGTGGCAGGGAGGTGGAGAAGCAAGGGGAGACAGCAAAAAGAGCACAAACCAAAGAGGTACTACAGGATTTTTACACCAAATACTGTACTGTTGTTCTTCCCACAAACAGCAAAATAAGTTGGATGGGATGAAAATGTAAGTGTTGCAAACAAAGCAAGCAATGTTGTTTCTAGTATGATACACCTACAGTCTCTGCCTCTTCACTGATAAGTAGACTGCAGAGCTCAAGTTAAAAGCACATTTCATGCTGCAACTTTTGAAAAGGTCCAGCATGAGTTCACCTCAAATTTCCCCAATATCTTATTCTTTCTTCTTTTTAATGTAAGACCACTGCATGTTGACCCTAGGCATAATATGAGCATTTTGAATCTGTGGAAGCTTAGAATATTGCTCTCAAGGGCATGCTGAATGAAAAAGAGGTAATTAAATTATCCAAAAAGGGCTCTCTAAACTCAGGAATAGATCCCTTATGTGTAACACTGTTTAAATTAATGGGATTATGGTGTCTGTGTCCCTTCTCCCTCTGCACACACCCCTCTACCCTGCACTTCCCTCTGCTCTTGCTTTCCGTGCTAACAGTGTTCTCAAAAACAACCTGGTCTCAGTCTTCAGCTAATGTGCAATCTGTCCTGTAAAACCTTTAGTGCTCTTGAGTTGGGGGCCATGGCTACTGGGCACAATTCAGAGAAAGTAATTGCCATTACAGGAATCAGGAGGAATACCGTTTTTCTTTAAAGGTGCTGCATTTATGTTTGTGACAGAGGTTCTCCTACAACAGCACTAATCTTTAGCTGGAGCCAGAAGACAAGCGTTGCTGGGGTGCCCAAGGCACACCAGGACCCCCTGTGCAGCTCTGCCCTGCTCGCGCTGAATTTGGGGGAGAAACAGTTTAACTGCAGAATTTTGTCCTTGTTCCTCACATATGTGTAGAATGGCTGCAGCCATTCAAGTTTTACACAAGCTACTCATGAGTTACTTGGACACGGGGGATAAACCTAGAACCTGTTGTTGGAATCAGTCATGTTCGGAGGCTCTGCCAGCTGTGGGTCCTCTCCACGCCCCAGGAGATGGCCCCTGCACCTACCTGCTGGTGGTTCCTGGAGCTGCTCAGCTTTCCACAATGTCTGTTTCATCTGCAGCTTTGCTGCAGCACTTTGACACTTCATCAGCATTTTCTCCTGACAGCCCCATTCCCCCTTTTCCTCTGGAAATAACCTACAATCCCTGTTCTTCTCACATGCTACTCTCTGCAGACAGCTGTACCGCACAGAAACCCTCTTGAGAAAAAGGAGAAGAGATTATAAGGAATGTACTTTCCAGGTTGGATTCTGTTCCATCAATCTCTTGACTATAGCAATGGAAAAAGTGTGAGAAAAATTGTACTGATAGAACAGCATTTTATAATGCTTAAAAAAACCCAGTGAAAGTCACAGATGATACAGTATTTGCCCTGCCTCAAAGCGGTTTTCCCCTTTGGTGTGGTAATTAGCTTGTTTGGTACCACAAGGAACAGGACTGGGAAAGGAAATGCAAACCGCTCTGATAATTTCCAGGCGTGTCAGCTCTCCCACAAAGCAAGGGACTGGCTCAGCCGATGCACACATTGCCTGATCACATAGCTCCTGAATTCCCCCATCCATCCTCCCTCAGCTGTGTTTGCCATTTGCTGGTAAACCAATCCACGCTGATTGTATTGATAAAACATCTATCAGTCAGAGCCTAGCCTGCCTTTTGCCAGGCTGTCTAGCTCTGAGGCAAACCGAGGTTGTTCATTCCTTCCAATGGCGTGGTGGGATGGATGTCCCATACTGGAGGACCAGCCTGGAGTGTCACCTCCTGGGCTACAGCAGCAGTCACCATGCTGCAGATCAGCCCATGGCTGTCACACATACACTGAAGAGAAAATACAAACCACCAGATAAATCTAGATTTTGGTGTTACAAATTACTACTCTTGCAAAGAAATGAAAAATATCTGTTTCATATTCTCTGTAGCTAAGCAGAGAGAAACATGTCAGACTCCAACAGAAAAATACTTTTTTTTTTAAGGATGCATATAGAGCATATAACAATGGGACAATTTAATCTTCTTTTCACATGTGGTACAATTCCTTGCATTTTAAATCATCTCCTGTTCAGTTTTCCACATTTGAAGCCAAACCATTATGATTAACTGTTAGATTTTATTTTTAGAGTTTTGAATGAGCTGAGTCTTTTTAGAGAAAACACACAGAATGTCCTATCAACTATTTTCACACATTTTGTTTGTCTCCTAATAATGGGACAATCAGACACAATCATCCTTAATTTAGTACATAGGCAGTACATTACCATGTCAATTGTGCTAAAAGATATGCATAAAGTAAGTGCAAATTAACTGACAAGAAAAGCATCCTCAGACCCTTGCTATTCAAAATGCACTTGAGTAAAATTGGCATAACTTTTCATTTGGAATTAAAAATGGAATTTGTCCAGCAAATATGGAAAGTACTGAATGTGTGAACTTTACTACATCTTCCTGCAGATCCTGAATCCTGATCCTGCAGCTCAAACCTGGTTTATTCTGGTGCAGGGATTGTTCTTCAGAACAGGAGCGTGGCATGCAGACCTGCTTGCCACAAGTACCTTACTTCTGCTTTCTTCACGACAGTATGTTTCCTTTTTTCCACACACAGAATACGGAAACTGAACTGAAATCCTGGAATCTGTTCTAGTAAAAAATACAATGCAAAGTCACTTCTGATTAATGATATTTTTAGTTTTTAAGTCAAATGAAGTCTTACTCCTTGATAGTAAACAAAATATATTCCAGTGTGGGGTAGGGGGGTTTGTTTTGTTTCTTTTTTGAGAATTGCTAAATGTTAGTTTATGATAAGACGTGAAACATTACCAAGAGGAAAACATGGAAGACAAGGGTACTTGATTAGAAGTTGATCAAATTTGCTATATCAAATTTTATAGCAATAATGGTATTAGAGTCATATACTCTCTAACACATAAAGCCTTTTCCTTTGCCTAATTAATTCATTCTTTACACTATGAAAATTTGGAAGCCATTCACAATTAACTGCCGTTCTCTGCTTTAAACACTAAGAGGTGACAGCTTATCGGCATTGTGAAATTAATTCCAGCATTGTTGACTGCTTCTTTACTTTATGCATGATGTTTTGACTTATTTTAAAACAATATAACTTTACTTATGTTCCACTACAAAGTGCAACTACAGGACTTATAAAGTTTTTAGACTCTCATAAATACAAATGGTACTGGGCTGACAACAATAGTAGGTGAGAATTTTTTGCTTCAGCACTGGGGCTTGTGAATGAGAACAGTATTTAAGTTGTTGCTTTTAAGACTTTATTATGCATTTTAGTATCCAAAGTACTTTTGTATTATGTTAGCTTTCATATAATGGTGTAACATGTTTAAAGCAGCTTCTATCTGCGAAGCCTTAGATCTGTAAAGGGAATTTGCGTCTGAAACTGGAATTTGGGGTTTAAAGACTGGGTGGGGGAATAATACATCAAAAAAGTTGAGAACTTGTTCTGAGCGGAAGGAGGAGTGGTACAAACAGGCTGTGTGGTTAGATCACTAGACAGTGGAGACACACATCCCATCCCGATGTACGTGACAAGAGACATGCCTTTTGTGAAGGACTAGACGATTACCACACTCTGGGCCATGCAGTTCCTAAATGGTGCAAGCAACTTAAATTATGCATTAAATGTACCTCAGTTGCGTGAAACAGGTGGAAAAAAGAGTCAAAATATGGCAAACAGTATCTTCTGTTGGTGCAAGTCCCTTTTTAATAGTCTACTGAAGGCTGGTGTTAAAATAATCTTTAAAAAAATCATCAAGTTATATAGCCTCTATGATAGGACTTGACCTGTGGATCTCAGGAATAGTATACCCTACAGCAGGCTCTTCCTGGGTGAATAAAAGAATGAAAACACATATGTGTTGTGCATGTGAATAGGTCCTTCTGGGCCATGGAGTTGAGCAGGAATTTGAGCTGACAACTGGTGAATATTATATATGTTTGATTGATTGGATGAATATGAGAAATAAACCAGCAACAGGAAGGGAGAGTGAAAATGTTTCCTGAATCATTTGGGGTGAGAGGAGAAAAAGAAAGAGAACTTCAGTGCTATTTTTTTCTTCTTCTTCTTCTCTCAGTTCTGCAGGCCTCCCAGCTCAGGAAGATTTAGTTTATTTCTTAAAAGGTCTTGCTTATAAAGCAGACCTTTCTCTGGCTCTAGCCAGCTCTAATAAAAATTAGCAGTAACTTTAGCAGCTGCCATACCACATGACTGCTTGGAATTGCATAACTTCTTTTTCCTCCTAAAGCAACACACAAAGAGATCATCTGATCTGCACCCTTGCAATGTTCTCCAAAGTGTTTTTCTCTGACTTGATTTCTAAACAGAAATATTTTTCTTCTTTCTTTTAACAATCCTCTCTTCATAAGACCAAAATCTGACCATAAATAGTTAAGAGGCTCTCGAGCTTTCATGTATTAAGGGGGTAGTGTGATTATTTTTGCCACTCAAAGTCTATTACTCTTTATCAATAAGAAGCCATGTCATGAACAAAAGATAATATTTAAGATAATTGTGAGGTTTTTAGGGATTGTAATGTTTCTAAGAGGATGCTTTTGGATGGAAATAGATTGTGGTTTGACAAGAAGGCGGTGGTGAGAAAGAAAACACTGCTGTGACCATGCCACATGGAAACCGAACACAGACTGTTGGCCAAAGCCAGGTCCTGTTTAATTCACTGGAAATCACAGAGTATCTAACCTGATCTGCAACACAGAGCAGTTGTAAGTTTAAATTACTCTTCCTGTGTGGCATTTAGAGATGGACCATTGTTTTCTTGCTAATTGTTTTTCCCTCTAGCAAAAAAGGAAATTTTTTCTTCCCTAAATGGTGAGTCTGTGCAGCAGCATAACACTGCTGATGCAGAGTGAGTACTCCTGGGTGGAACAGACAAAGGTGGGATTGATCTGTAGGCAGATGGCATGTTGTTCTACATGACGATGCAGTTTAACCTGTTGAATTAAATATGGCCAAGGGCATGGCTTTAAACCAGAGCCACCAGGAACCCCACTCAAGACAGTCTGCTGACCAGAGCAGCTGCTGGGGCAGACACACCAGTGCAGTTATGTGACATTTTTACTATTACTTCCTTTTAGCACAGTTCTCACACAAACTTTCAAGCACTTTTTTTTTTTTAAATAAATGTTTGATGAACTTATGTAGGTTTGTAAATCTGTACTATGTATGGAAGTTAACAATCATTTTCTAAAAACTAGGAACAAATAACCCCCTTTCTCTACAGTGCTTTTTTCTGACGCAAATTTCTTGCAAAGAAGAAAAAAAAAAACTTTTTTTAATGAGGAGACCCCGCTGGCTGCATTTTTATTTGTGTCTCCATTGTAGTTCAGTCAAAATCAAGGCTAACATTCATATATTGTAAGTTGTAAAGAAAGCTCTTGTCTATAGTTAGAATTCTTAAATCATTCAGTGTTCTTTGAAAAAAACTGTGTATCAAACTCTTTAAAGCCTAGATCATCCCAAACACGAACAGAGAAAAGCCAGGTAATGATAGTGTCATATAATATGAAACATTGCTAAAATAAGGAGCACGCTGGCACACAAGCAAGCCGGGGGAGAACCACTGGCTTGAAATAAAATCTGAATTGATGCACTTTTCACTTTTGCATTTTCCCATTTTCTCTGCTAGCAATACTTGCCTTTTCCTGCTAGTTTGTCAAGAACTCCTAGCTCTCATTTCACAGTAAAAGTTTTGGCACCTTTCATGCTGCAGACTGAAGAAAAGCTGGCCTCTCAAAGCCTGCCTTCAGCAGTGGTAAGCGTCAAACAATTTGGAACATAAAGCAATGAGCTGCCTTCAGATGCAGTTACAGTTCATAAGTGTCCTGCTAGCAACTCTTGTTTTAATTTAAAAGTTCACACAGCCGGCTTTTTGATTCCTTCCTGTATTTGAAGGAGCTAGTACATACCAATGCTTTTTTTTTTTTAATATAACCTTTCATTGTTTTCCCTTCATTTTGGCCTCCCTCTTTCCTCTTAAAAGCTTTGTAGGCAGTTTCCTCTGCAGCAGGGGAATTGCTGACTGTTTCTATTACAAACCTTTCTCTAGCAACTAGAACCTTTTCCTTCAGTTTTAGCCAGTTTTACCCCCTGCTGCTCATTAAAATGTTCTTTAACTTTAGCAGAAAGCAAGTTTCTTTGCTGTCTTTGTGGATTTCTCATTGCAGAAGGCATTTGCAGGCTTGCAGAGCAGCTGACTTTAGAAGCAAGTAATAAACCCAGGAATGAGTAAGGGTGTCAAAGAGAGCGATAGATAATATATTAGCCTCTTGCCTGCTCTAGCAAATCTCCAAGCTTTAGAGACTATTAAAGGCTACTTTCACTGGGCTGACACTGTGCATTTCAGTTTAGTTTTCCCAGCTTGCCTTCCCCAGATGCTCTGCTGCGGTTCTTTGTTAGACCCTCAAGCTCATTAGATTAACGAGAAACATTTTAGTAATGCATCTCAGGCAGAAGTAGGGGAGGAGTTAGGGGGTGAGGAGATGCTGTGAAGTTTCTTTTGGGATGAAATGAATTTCATGCATAAACTAAGGGAAAAGTAGCGTGCTTGCCAGTCCTCCAGATTTGAGTGATGCACTGTTAGTCTCTTGCTTACACTGTGTTCTGGCTTTTGAATACTGTGTTATAATTTCAATAGATTTATAGAACAAAGGAACCGAAACCCAACCGTCACAGCTAAGATGATACACTCCTCACTAACACTATCCCTTTTATCCTGAATAATAACTTACCCTAAAAATAATTTGCTTTCCATTGGTTTATTCCACAGCCTAAGGTTCTGTTCAGTATGAACAAGGATTGCAGAGTCTGTCCCATGCTACTTGTTTGTGTCTGATTGCAACCATTTAATTCCCTTCCTTTAGAAAACCTTTGAAAAAAAGCCTAAGCCCAGAAGCTTTTAACTGCTTGGAAAGTGTTTTCTTGCAGTTTCAGGAAGAAATGCAATTATCATGGCTTCTTAATTCAAGTGAGTTGTCAATGAAGCGATAAACCATGATAGAATTTACTTATTCCTGTAGAAGAATGCAAATGAAGGCTATAAATGGAGGTCTTGGGAAAGGTCTTGACCGCTTTTTGCCACCAGACTAATAATCACACTAAGTCATTCATATTCTCGAGCAATCGGATGATGTACATCATTTTTGCAGGGGAAAAAGGACTATGGAAATAAGGATATGTCAGACATGCTAGAAGAATAAATGTTTTTGTTTAATCTATCCTTGATGTGTTAATCAATGAGCTGTTAACTGCAAACCACAATTTTTCAAACCCTGCAAGCCCTTTCTCAAAGGAAGTTGTCTTTGAGTAAACAAGTAGCCAAGGATAGTAGGACAGTATTTTAAAAACTGCTAAAAATAGAGAGACAAATCCTGACCTGAAGTAATGAGCATAGTGTCCAATTAATTTGATACCTGCTAGGGCAGAAAGCTTGTCTAGCTGAGGTCAGCGGTGAATATTTCACTAAGTCAGTTCATGAGAGCTGATGGTCACATTTGTAAAATCTTTTCTAATCTAATGATAAAAAGTAAATTTAGAACTATTTATTGTAACTATTATTATAAGTTCCATGCAAGTCTATAGTATGATCTGTAGATGAGCAGGAGTCTCTAGGGGTAAAGCTGCCCCTAATGAAAGTAGTGTTACCATAAGCTGTCTTTTACAGGGGGTAAAAAGCCTGAGTACATAAAACATGTATGGTAATGCTTAACTAAGTATGGAATTGGTTTTGCCAAAGCCAAAGGGACTAGTCATCTGCTTAGAGTTAAGTATATGCAGTAGAATTAGAAAAACTGGGATTTAGGTACCACATTGGAGTGTCAGAGTTTATAAGCATGTGAAAATAATCTACAAATGGCATATCCACTGATCTATGAAAGACATGAATTTATTTTACATTTCCTTTGAGTATCTAAAACCTTAACTAGTCATTGAAGAATCCAAATTGTGGTATTTAACACCTGAGAATTTTATGGAAAACAGTGACAGATTTTTAGTTCAGTCTCCCTCTTCAGACTCCCTCTGTAGACTGCTCAACTTTTACTTCCTTCAGTTTGTAACATCCCAATTACTAGCTGCTTGTATTCTCCTGACAAATTTTTGACATGAAGTAGTGAACCACCCTATATTATTGTTGTTGTTACGGATTACTACATATTTTCTTTTTAAGAAAGTGAAATGCAACATTGGCTTTCTGTTTGAAAATGGAAAAACTTTGGGGTTTTTTTCCTTTTCAGAATATTCCCATTATTTTTGTTACAGAGCACTCATTTTTCTATTCCTTATTTTAAATTTCAGTTTCTACTATCAATTGTAGAGTAGATACAGGCTTGGAACCTGGAATAATGACTTTGCAGCGGAAACACATTGACTCCTACCAGTCCTTGTGATTTAGAGAGACATAGGTTGCATTATTGTCGAGTGTTCAAGATATTTTAAATTACTTTTCTTCTCTCAATGCAAATCTTTTTTTGTGTCGTGATCTAACTAAATTTATTCTATGGAAGTTTATAGTTCAGCACCATAGTTAAAAATTTCCTTTTGGTTGGATGAACAAATTCAACAAATTCTAGATCAAGGTCAATTCTAAAGCTACAGTTTAATCGTTGCTCTCTCCCAGCCATTACTTTGTCTATCATTTAAACAGCCTTTGGATTAAAGTGTACTATTGTATGAAACCCTTGTAGGATTTTAGCCATTAAGAGCACTAAGTGTATCTCTGAATCACAAGCGGGCCTGATTTTTGTTTTGCTTTATCCTTTACTGTGTCAGACAGAGGATTTCCTACCATTTGTGAAAAGAAAGCTGGGGCTGGAGTTAGAAGGGAAAGCATAAAAGTGATTGCTTGATGGTTTAATGTTACAGACCACCTACCCTGAGAAGGGTGAGTTTGAGTCAAATTGAAATGCTAAAGAAGGAGAAGGCTACAGAACAGCAACAAACAAATCAGTAAAACTTTGTGGAAAATTAGAGGAACAATAAAATGATTCCATTTTGTTGGCGGTTTGGTACTTGGAATATCTTTAGGTTTAAGAAAATATAAAGCAAAAGGAGGAGGCACTTAGGTCAAAAACACTCGACAGACATTTAAAGACCTCCTAGACAGACCTAATATGATTTTCTACCCTTAAACACCTTGTGATAAAAGCCATGTATATTCAGATGTTGTTTTGCATCACTCCTTTACTGGAGAGTTAAAAGAGGAGAAAATTATTAAACACATAAGGAAGGGAAAGAAAATAAAACTTGCATGTCTCCAGAACAGGCTTTTGTAAATAGGAAGGCACAAAGCAAGGTTTTTGTAGTTCTTTAGGGCCCTCAACAAGCAATTTGTCTAGAAGGTATTTATTTTGGATAAAATATGGAAGTTAGTAACAAAGAATAGATGTACTTTTCACTGCACCGCATACAATTTAAAACAATGTATTTCTAGTCCTCCCTGTAAAACTTGAAAACACATCCTCAGTTTAAGTCTAGAAGTTGGGTGTGCACTAAATAATAATAATTATGTATAGAAAGTTCTATAATAATTAAACAAGTATGGAGAGGTAACAGAAGTTGAACAAATTAATGCAAGGGGTAAGAATTAGGATTTTTGAACTAAGCCATCGGTGAAAACACGTAAGGAGATATGCTAATATATGTAAAGACAAGTACTGCAAGTAAGTCAGTGGTCAAGTACGTGATCCAAGTGAACATTTTCGCAGGTAATATTGTTACAGACAGGTTAGTGTAAGGCAGCTGGAGTGCTGTTGAAAGGAATGAACTTAAAATTCACTTTTGGCTGAAATATTTACCTAACTTGATTTACAAACACCTTTAAATGAATCTGTTTACTCTGGGGCATTGTGCAGTACATTATATACATATCTAATCAACTTCTCTGCATTATCACCTTTTGAGTTAACTTTTTTTGTCTGTGGGGATTCTGAACAGTAACAAAGGAATTTTCTCAAAATAGGAGAACCTGATGGCAAAACTACAGATTGTTATGGACGACTGAACTCAAAGCAGAGCACTACCACAGTTAGTTTAAGGCAGTTTAGGTTAGTATAAGTGAAGAACTTTAAACAATAAATTTAAAAGCTGTCAACTACAGTTTAAGTTCACTTGGAATATTAACCAGAGACAACAGCTACACATCACTGCTTTTGTCTGGTGTTCAGCTGCCATGATGATAACATTGTATAGGAATTTACATAGAGTGGGCTAAGACCTTTTATTCCCAAATACATTTATCTTCATCTCAATCACTTGGGAATCCAACAGTGCAAGTGCACGAGGCCAAGGAGATACATCCTCGTTTGTGTGAAAGCCATTTCCTATGTCCTGCAAATCAGCAAGAAGCAAAAGTGTCTTTTCACTTTGGTAATCCTAAGAGGGATGTAATTTTTGATTGTGATCTCTTCTTCTGGGATAAGTCTGAATCAATCTGTTGTTTCCTGGGAGAGCAGCTGCAAGGGGTGCAAGGGAAGTTGGGAAAGGAAAAGTTGATTCTTCTTCAAGACGGAACTTAAAGTTCTCTCGGTAAACAGATGTTCCTCTAGTGACTGTTTCCTATGAATATAATAATTTATTAGACTGTAAAGGGCAATAGGTTCAGTGAAGCAAAGTGATGCCTGATACATTTTAACAGGTGCCAGGGCAAGATTTCTCACTTCACACAATTAAACCAAAGTAAGATTTCAGATAGAACTCAAAATGGCCATTTCCCTCCACTATCAGTAAAGGAAGAATTTCACATTAGCAGCTGCCAGGCTACTCCGAAGGCTGACACTAACTTGCCTTCCCAGGTGGGGAGTGTTATTGTTTCGAATGCCCCTTTTAGAGACCTCTTTCACAGAGCTCTGGGATGGAGAAAGACACTGGAAACTGTTTTGAATCCTTGCAACAGGTGGTTAGAGTCAAACTGCACTGCATAAAAGTTGTGATCTTTTCCAAGATTTCCATTTTAGCTGCATGAATTATTTCTTACTTGGCTAGATAGGCGTTTCAGTAAGTTGCACTCAATTTTTATATGCTTTCTATAATAAGCAGTCAGGGCAAGTGTTATTTCTGTTCTTTCTGCTTCAAAAAGCACGTGAGCAAACAAACATCAAATCTAATACACAGTAGCAGCACAATAGCCAGGTGTCTTGTTTGTGCTTTAAAGTATTTTTGTTCAAGCCCATAGCACTAAAGTTATTTCCACTTTAAAGATGTTCCAGTTGCATTTATGCAGTTAAAGGATTCCTAGTGATAGAGCTGGATGAGCCATCATCTCATACAGCTACATACAGACTCTATCAAGGTCTTACATGAACTTTCTTATATTTGCATTGAACCAGTATCAGTTTCTTCCATGGCTTGATGGGATACTCTATGATTTTCTAAGGTCTGCTCCCACATCTGCTGTCTTTGTTATTCCTCTGGATTGGACCAGATTTGGGCCCTAAGACATAGTAAGAGCACAACTGTTGCATAAAAACTGAGCTAAGGATGCCTCTCAGCTCTACAGTATGAGAACAGTCTGGAGTACTTCCATTCCTGTTTCTTAAGTATAATAAAGGATCATCAGAAAGTGTCACATGTGAAGGTTTCATGGGTCTCTTTTGAGGGTCCACTGTCAGTTCTGAAACCCATAGAGCCCAAGTCTGAAATCCTTTAATCCAAAAAACTGCTGTACTTATTTATATAAGTAATAGTTCACATAGCAATGCCTTTGTGGAACATTTTCAGCTCCTACAAATTTTCTCTGCTGCAGTCAGCAGACACTATTTTTTCCTGTGGTGGGAGGTTGAATGCCCAAGGAAAATGATCAAATACTGGTAATAGGAAGAACCTACTAAAATTAATTTTGTGTTACTGCTGCCAGTACTATATGGAGAAATTAGCTGAGTGGCATGAATGGAACAGAACAGACTTCAGCAACAGAAGGTAAATAAGTGTTTTACATAAGCATCAAATATTTGACAGTTTTACAACTGGCTTGTTATTTCCAACAACTGTTGCATTAGGATAAAGAGCATTTGCTCTTTCCATTTCTGGCTTTTGCACATCCTCAGAACAGCTTACACTGGAGGATGTGCTAAGAAACTGTGGCTTTGCAGTAATTCCACTTGGGCATCTGAAAAGTTATTTACTTACTCAGCTATCACAGTAGAACCCAAAGATTTATTTAAGCAGCTCACCAGAAAGAAAATGAGGCTGCCCCTTAAGGTAGGGGCTCATATTGGCTTCGGTGGGCTTATTTCACACATCATAATCAGACAGGACTAATATATTTTGTGCTTGCACTGGAGAGGGTAGGTACCTTCTGCCCTACTTAACCTCTATCCCATAGTGTAAAAGTTACTTGAGAACCAAGGCTGTGAGTCTGCTTTTATTATTACTTTAGTAGTGCCTGGGGACCCTCATGGAAATGGAATCCCCATTGACAGTACTGCCTGTCTCTAAAAATGTGCAGTATAAATATTCAAAAATGTACAGAAGGACAAAGTCAAGAAGGATTGTATGGTCATTGTCATCAGGGAACAGAGGCACAGAAGCTTGATTTACCCAACTTCATGGCTAAGCCAGGTCTGGAACCCCAACCTTTAAGTCCATCAAGTTACTTAACCACAAAAGCAGCCTGCTTCCCTGGGGGGCTGAATAAATCCAGACAACTACAGTCCTCAGCTCTGGGCTGCTTTAGTGCTACTCCTCACTCTTACATACGGATGGAAGTTTGTGGTAGCTTCACAGTGCCTCTGTCTAGACTAAGATTTAGATAGATAATATAAAAAAATTAATATATGACACATTTTAAAGAGGGGTTGACAAGGCACTGCATAAATTATATATGCTGAACTGGTCAAGGGAAAGAGTAGGGAAGCATCACTTTTAATGTGACCAACTGAGCCTGTGTTAAAGTATGTACCACTAGATTTTTTTGGTCGTGGTAGAACAGACTAGCTAACCAGTTCTAACAGAGCTGAAGGCAGTGAAGTTATGGCAGCAGCATAAATTGATAAAAAATGATCAGATAGAAAATTATGCAAAACATTATTTTAATGAATAACAGTGTTCTTTGGGATTTTACTGATCCTTAAAATATAAATCAGTTACCTTGAGAGTAACAAAATCATGAGAAGTCTGAGACAAAATAGGAATCTTTTTCAAAAAAGTCCTGAAAAGACTTGTTAAAATGCTGCTTTAAGCCACAGCTACAACACCTGCAGTCATATACCTCATAAATGAGCTATACGTACGCTTTCATGGTGAATAGGAAGCATCCGTAATAGAACAGTTACTTAAAATTCCAATTATAAGATGTTTCTATCCATGAATTCTGTATTCAACTGCAGCTTACTATAATATTTGACTATTTCTAACAGCAATTGATTCTACCCCTTTTAAAAAAAGAAGAGCAAAATGTGAATCAGTTTACAGATAGAGAAAGCATTTATTCATTGTATACCTAAGACTCCCAGAGGGAGATTTGGGTGTTCAAGGAATGTAGGGTGGGGTGGACTGTGGCCTCCCTTCAGCCCCTATTAGATTAGCTCCAAATTACTGTTTCTGCTGCCATTTTTAGTGATTTGGTATCAGTAGCTACAGACTCTTCTGAGATAAGACAAGGGCATGTAAGCTCCGAAGGGTTCTCATTCTGGTGCAGGACTATATCAGTCTGGCAGCTGTTGCTTTGATTGAAAAGGTATGCTGACGGTTCAGGGCAAGCTTCAACAAATGGCACCAGCTTCTGAAAAATGTACTTCTAACAGAACTGCCCCCAAAAGACTGTTTATTTAAGGATTTCAGTGTTCTTATGCCAGACGTTTGTGTTGAAACCTGAGTTTTCACAGTGTGAAATGAAATAACAGTAAAATGTTTTCAGAAGATATATTTGGGGATGTATAATAAACACTAAACCATTACCAGTAAGAATCTGTTGACATACGTAATCTGTAGCACTGACACATTATTCCTGGTTTTAACCAAAGATACTACGGTTACGGAGTATGCATTATTTATACTGGAGAAGATGGTTTGCAGAAGAGTGATAAGATGATAGCTAAAATGCAGATAACTCTGGGAGCTGAATCTGGTCCCCATGTACTGGGGCACTGATGCTGGTTCTGGAGAGCAGAAACCTGCTGAGAAATTGAGATCCAGACCGGACACTCCTACAAGGGATTAAATCAAAGTGTAACTCTCAGACCATCTCAGTGCTGTACACAAATAGTGATTTTCAAACTCAGAAGAAACCATTATTTCAGATAAATTTCCCGTGGGCTGTGTTCTCCATTACCTTGTCCCTTGTGTGGTCACTTTATTTAATGTGAAAAGTGTGTAAAACACTATTGTTCTCACTGATAGTGTTTGACACTCACTGTAATTTCAGTATGACTGCACAGGGTACAGGGTAGGTACAATTCTGTGCAGAGAAAAGATGCTCATTCATTTCCTATCTTCTGCCCCTGGGTACTCTGCTCACTTCACGCTCTTGTCTCCGCACCAAAACCCTGTGATTCACATCCATGCTGTTCTGCAACACAGGAAAAACAGTGTTTTGACTTGTGTCACTAACTAGAAAGCCTGTGAGCTGACTCAGTACTCCAGTCTGCCTGCTCGTAACAGCACTGATGGAGCTAGACATCGTATCTTTAAAGATCTGTACACATAGCCAGTTTAAACTGTAAGGACTTGCTACCATTCCATCATGACAGCAGGGAGTGCCATCCTAGTCAGAGGCAGATAGCCACATCTTTAATTTCGTTTTGTTCTGACTTCCAAAAAAATGCTACATGTGCTATATGTGCTCTCTGTCGCGCTGCTTACAGGTGGCAACCTTAGAGCAAGCTCTAGGTGGGTTTACCTGTTGCATGGCCTGCTGCTAAGAAAGCCCTGGGGCTTACCCTCCAACAGCCTTCCCAAATCCCTGGGGAAAACCCTGCAAACTTACTCCTTACAGGTCTTTGTGCCTGCCCTGCAGGCAGGTCCCAGCCTGCAGCCGTGCCATCTGCCTTCCGGCACCACCAGGATTCTTCCTTACAGTGTGACAAAACCCATCAGCATCAGAGGATGCAGAAGTCATCTGCCACAGGCAGCCTTTGCAGGCTGAGCTCAGGCTGGTTTTGGGGGGAGAAGGGACGGCTGCTGCAGGGTCAAAGACGTAACCTGGGGGTACGAACATTCCCAGAAGCAGTGTTATGGAACAGGGGCTGGATCTGGGCAGCTAAAGGTGGGTTTCTCCAAGCCACAAAGGCAGGCAGAAATGGGGATGGAAGCTAAACTGAGTTCTGGAATCCCCAGATACTTTCCTTTCTGAGAAGACATTTTCTGTTTTAAGTCATTTAATTACTACAGTGGTAGGTATCATTATATTCAGAACTTTCCAATTAATTTCACCCAAAACTATTAGGTAGTCATTCAACAGGCAGCTGGGGGTAACAAATTCAGATTAAAACTTTGTTCTTTATTTCCCCAGTGTGTTGAAATCATCACTTCCAGGATGATTTTGGCTCAATACACTTCCATATGGTACTTGGTGAATGCAGAGAGTGCACGTGCAGGAAGTTACCATGGCTTTGCTGAGATATGGCTATTTGTTAAGTAACTTATGGTAACATAACTGGTTTTAATTATATCTCCGGATCCTAACTTTCAAGTGAGGAGTTTTACAGGCTGGTGGAACTAGCCCCACCTTCAGTCCTTCAGACATAGGCTTACCAAAACTGTCCCACTTGGTCTCCTGATATGTGAGAAGGGAAAACAGGGCAACTGTTCACAAGCTTGAAATAACATGTTTCAACTTAAGGAGTTGACTTACAGAATCATAGAATGGTTTGAGTTGGAAGGGACCTTAAAGATAATTTAGTTCCAACCCCACCACCATGGGCAGAGAACATGCCAGGTACAACTTTGTAGAGAATATATGAATTTTGAATACGACATTAAGATACATGGAAAAGGGATGTTTGCACTTAGTTCTGTACAACCATGGTTAGACATGAAAAAGGAAGTATTGATTTGGGTATATACGATTGCAGGAGATTTACTGTAAAACTGATGCAGTTATGTGTCTGAAATAACCTGTTAGTAATTAGGATTTTGAGGAAGGTAGGTATAGAAGAACACAAAAATGGGACTTGATGAATACCAGAAAATTCCCAGAGCATAGCACATGTCCTCATATGAAATGATTCACGCCGGATCCTGCAGTGCCTGTAGGTACTGCCACTGCAAGGGACAGACACAGACTGTCCTGTCTGCTCAGAGTCACTCCTTCACTCCCTCTGCACACACAGTTCCCAAAGTCACCGGGAAGCTAAAAATATCTCACGGCATAGATGTGAGCCTTACAAGTGTGACTGAAGATTTCCGTTTTCTAAAACAGTGTTTGAAATATGTGGAGGAATCAGTTAAACATTTAGTTTCAGTCAAGTATAAGTTAATATAAATAGTTCTATCCATCTACTGATGGATTAATATTTGTATTTCATTAAATATGTAATTTCAAAGCAGCTTTTTCTGAAAAAAAGTGACAACAAACTTAGCAGTCCCTGTTGTTGAAGCATGGCAAAAGGTCATGAGGTTGACTCAAGATCAGAAATGTTCTGAAATGAATGTGAGAATTTTTCTTTGAACTTCTGTTTCACAGTTTCAAACCTTTCTCCAAGGGCTAAAAATCTGGTGATGAAAGCTGATGTTCCCACTTCAGACCATGATTCCTAGATGTGAGTCTTTAAAAGGGAAACACAAACTAGAAGGGGGCTGGTGGGGTGTGAGCCTGACACAGGTGAGTTCAGAGTCTGCTTCAGTGGCTGGGTGACAGGTCAGGCACTGAGTCCTCCCAGCAATGCAGACGGTTTACTCTGAGGAACCACCTGCGTATCAGCTCCCAGGGGTGCCTTCAGAGAGGAAGCGCATGGTGTTAGTCCTGGACATGCACGGAGTTCAGGCCCTGGGCAGGTCGGTGCCTGGATCTGTGTCCAGATGGGTCTCATCTCTGTACACAAAGCCTGTCTCATGGGCTGAGATGCTGAGGAGTTTGGCAGACAAAAACTGGCATTTTCCCCATCCATTGTTTCATTGTCGTCAATAGTATGAATTTACAAAAAATATAGTGAAGAAACTTAAGNGTGGGAGACAGGTCCTCTGAGCAATGCAGAAGGTTTACTCTGAGGGACCACCTGGGCATCAGCTCCTAGGGGTGCCTTCAGAGAGGAAGTGCATGGTGTTAGACAGTCCTGGACATGCACGGAGTTCAGGCCCTGGGCAGGTCGGTGCCTGGATCCAGATGGGTCTCATCTCTGTACACAAAGCCTGTCTTATGGGCTGAGATGCTGAGGAGTTTGGCAGACAAAAACTGGCATTTTCCCCATCCATTGTTTCATTGTCGTCAATAGTATGAATTTACAAAAAATATAGTGAAGAAACTTAAGTAGTTTCTTTATCCAGAAAGGGGAAGATAGTAGAGAGTGGCCCATCCATGTCATGGCTCAGGGGAAGCTCCTGATAACTACAGCGAGTGATAGCTCCTTCCCCTTGAAATAAGGGACTTCCACGGGAATACAAATGACAAGTCCAAAAGAAGAGGAAGGACTAATTCTGCTGCCTCACTACTAGGTGCTTCATCCAGGAAAGAGGAGAGTTTTGTGGTTTGGATCTGCCCCATCGTGTTTCCGTGCCCCAGTTCCCCGAGCTCAGTAATGTCAGGCAAATCACCGTTTGCCTGTGAGGCTTGCGTGTGTTGGGGGGTTACTATTGTGTACATCCACTTTTGCAGTTCTTACCCATAACATTTGTCATGTTGGGACCCTAATCTTGGTGAGGTCTCTCAGATGTTTTAATAAATGTTTTTCCACTCTAAACATATAAACTGTTGTTGAGCCATCACTGCTTTTGCTGTTGAGTGTTAATATGAACTGCTAAGCACAAAATACTGTTCACAGCTTGAAGACCTACAGAATATTCTTATGAATCACTTTCAGAGATACAGTGGATAAAAACAAAGCTATATTGCTGATTTAAAAAAAAATCAATTTTCAGTGCAAACATTCAAAGATATAATGAAAAGCTGCTGTAACAACAATTCTGCCTACGTAACTGCTGTTACGGGTTTGAATATGCCATTTGTAAGGTTTAAATTGCTTTTGCAGTCAAGTGTTGTAATCCATTAGTGATAAGAAAAGGTATTTGTCTATCGGTTGTGGTTAACTACATTCCTTGTATTAGAAACAATTTAGTCTCTTACGTGAACCCAGTGCAGGAAATTGTTTAGAGAGTCTGGCTGCAGAGCTGGAAAAATAGAGTAGTTAGTGCTCCCTTCCCCCAGCAGCAATGTGATGTATAACTGAACACTGACAGCTCACAACTTAACCTTTAGGAGTGTTGCACGGAACAGCACAACATACTTTTACTCAAAGGATTTCAACTGCTTCACTCAATAACTCCTTCTAAGTGGAGTTGTGTAGAAAAAGTAATGCTTTTTAACTCTTCCTGGGATTTTTCCTCTTTAAAAAAATTTACAGTCCTTTTGTGTGTTACATTGTGTTAATTGATTTTTTTTTTAGATACTATCATTACTCTTACAACAATGAAATCCTAAATCCCTGGACAAATGGAAGAAAACTAAGATTTGGTTCTTGTAAATGGGAATTGTAATTTCTCTGTATAAGTCAGATTTGCTATCAACCACATTGCTTTCCTTTGAGTTTTGGAACAGTGCTTGCTAAATATTATCAGCTTTGCATGTTTGGCTAAACATTAGTAGTGAATCAGTACATTCCCTAGGTTTTCTTTTTCCTCTATAAAGATGCTGACAAATGTTGCAACAGACCTCTAACATATGATCTAACACAGTAAAGCACGATGCATATCACATATCACAGACTCATCGAAATCAGAGATAGGAGGGACATATCAGATGGTACCATCAACCCCCATACTGGCACTGGACTGGTATACTAATAAACTTGGCCACTACCTGGTATCTGACTTATTAACCTCCTGTAGCAGAATGAGAGTTATAAATTATTTTAGGATCCATGATACATTGGCACATGTACAAAGCAAGATTTTTTTTCTAAATATTTTAAAGTAATAATTCAAAAGCACTGCAACCACAAGTCTTTGATTGTAATGCAGTCATCTCCTTATATGTTTTTTATTACAAATAAGTTTCATTTTGTGAAGGAGTTGGTCTCATAGGAGGGCAGGGTCAGCAGCCTGTTAGAAGCTGGTCTCAACCTATCCTGAAACCCCAAAGCAGCCTTCCTGTGGGATTTAAGAGCTGTGGCTGTTGCAGCAAATTCAAGATGTGTCTAGAAAGCTTAGCACCTAGACAAAAGCTGCAGTCATTGGGCTGGACACCACCTGATATTTGATATTATACATAGGATCCCTATATTCTACCATTTAAAATAATCCTTGCCGAGTATGAGTTTTTCACGTTTCCAGAGGCTCGGTGTTTGCTGGCAGTCTTTACTTTGTCCTGTAAAACACCTGAATTCCATTTTTGGCAGAGGAGTTGGAATATGAATACTGCAGAAGAGTCAGCTTTCACACCTAATGTATTTGGCAGGAGGAGGTCGGAACTACAAGGAGGGCTGGCTAAACCCCCAGAGAAGGACGGTTTACCGTTGTAGGAAAGCAAGCAAAAGGGAAACTCAACAAAATGTTTGCATAGAGTTTACTTGTTTATCAGGAGTGCTGCAGAGCTCAAGCTACTACTGATCTCTGAAAAAAGAGCATAGAGTCTATGCCAGGACCGTGCCTCCCTGAGAAAGGCAGGCAGCTAGCCACACAGTGATAGCATATTCTTCACGGCAAATAATCACATTAATACCAAATTCTTTCTTGTGGAAAGTGTTTGGAAATCATTCATCATTGTTAACATGAATATTTCCTGCTATCCTGCTGCAAGGGTGCTTCCAGCAAGCCTGCAAGAAGGAACCAGGCATTTAGTGATGGTGGTGCTTGCAGCTGAGTGGGAGGGCACCAATGCCACAGCATCTGAGTGGGTCAGATTGCTCTTCTGGTTTTAATCTGTGTTCATCTGACACTGATTCTGACTTGTTTCCATTGAGCGGAACCATATGTTCGGTTTTCAACAACACATGAAAAAGTAAGGGCACTGTTCACGAGCTGAAATGCCTTAACAGAGAGGGAAAGGATAACGCTGCATGTGCACCGCCATTAGTTATTTATCTTCAAAGACTGGGTTGGATTTACTGCATCTGTCAATCATCTCCAAGCACTTACTCCATTTTTTTCTCCTCTTTGTAAATCACATCTATCAAATCTACTGCTGTCAAGCAGATAGTAAAAGGTATCTCCCCCTAAAGGGCCTCTCCAGCTGAAAGTAAAACAAGCACCTGATAATCCTCTGGAAACCCTGCGGGATATAAATATACCTGCAGCGTATCGGGTCAGAGTAACTGCAGGGAATCTAAAGGTTGGAGCACCAGGGTGCTCTGTCCAGCAAAGTCCAGTTCACATCAGCATCCCCTTCTTGGATGTCTCAAGTTCTCCTCAAATGGGAACAGTTTATCTAGTCTCTGAAAACTTAATTCCACGCACACACCTCCCACCTTAGGTTTACTTTGCCTTCTTGCACTGGGTGATGCGGTAAAATACTTATCCAGTGACTGCTCTATGTGCAGCTGAGATTTCTGCTCTGGTTTCAAGCAGTTTCTGCCTCCCCAGCTGTAAAAGAAGGCAACACTGGAATAAACATAGCTTTGTCCTTGGACAGAAGGTCCAAACCGTGGGACAGTCCTCACTGCCTGCTGAGCCTGATGCAAGTTCACAAGTATTTGACAATTTACATTCTTCTTCAGATTACATTTTTTCTTGCTTCCCGTTTCCCATAGAAAGGGTGGCTGGAATTAGATACTTGCTGCTCACCTGACAAATAAATATCCTCCAAGCATTAAATAGGAAGCCAGTTCAGGTTTTGGCTGTAAACAAAGTTGTATGAAATAGTAACTATAGGAGGGCAGACTTCAGGCTCCATGTTGTAAACACTGTCAGATGCAGAAAATAGTTTCTGGATTTTGTACAAGGTATTAGGCTATCAAGATGTGATTACAAGGAATAAGTTTTTCTGGAAGCCTATTTATATGCAGCTGAACACTGCTTTTGACTCATGAAGCTCCTTTTTTATATAAAATGCAGTTTGGCAAGTTTTAGCACTTAGTTAACTAACTCCCACCAGAAATACTGAAAACATGGTTTCCGTTTATAGCAAAATGGATTAAGCTGATTTAGAAATACAGTATGTTGACAGTACTATTTAAAAGCATATGGACAATTTGCTCCTTTCTTCTTCATGACAAAAATGAGTGGTAACCATCAAATGCTGTGCATCAGAATGCTTGCCTCTCCTTTTAGTAAAGATCAACGTAATCTTTTCCAGTTGTAAAACTGAATCCAAAGTAGCCTGGTTTATTGTTCTTTATTATCCTCAAAAGGCAATGAGGCATCTACACAGTGCTTTCTAGGCAAAGCCAGTGTAAATCGTTGCATGAAATTTTACAGAACATGACTTTGATTGGTAGAATAGTTCATAACACCAGTTATTTAACTGAAAGTATTTGGTGATGATTTGCTATTAATTGCAAAAGTTTGTGCTAGTGTAACTCCAAGCTTCAAGAGATCTATAAAACTAATGGAAAAGGAGAAGAATTATGTTTTGTTTGTTATTAGCATATGTCTTGTTGGAGCCTCTGTAATTATTCTATTTATGCTTTATGGAAAGTAGTATCTCTTGGAGAATTCTGCAGTAGAATAGAAACAGTCCCAGCACAAAAGATGCATGTCTATGCTTAAATATATGTGTGCAAACACAATGTGCCCTTATAGAATGAATAAAAGTATTCATAATGAATATAGAAAAAAGATTTAGTTTTTACATTCACATATAAGGCATGACTTGGTAAAAAAAGACAGCATAGTATTTCATGACTACCTAGGCCACATTTTCTGGTGCTCTTACTGATGTCAAGCAGCTTCTGACTGATTATCCCCACTGACTTTTATTGGGTTGGAAATAGATAAATCTACTGAAGTCAACGATAGAGGATTTGTTAACGATCCCAGGCAATAGCCTAGCCTATGAAAAGTCCTAATCACCCAGCAAGTATATAAAGACATATATATATAGACACAAGAATTGATCTTTTTCTGGAAGAAAAACTGACTGGCATCATCCAGCAAAGTAATGAACACTAGGGTAAAAACACATCTCTCTTTGGCACAGAAGCTAATCTAATCAGTTATTCCTTGATTCTCCTCCAAGAATATTACAGCGGCTCTCTGTAGTTCTAATAGCAGAATTGTGCCCTTGTCTCTGCCACTGTCACCTGCTAATCCTGCAGGTCAGAGGTCTGTGAGAAGAGTGCAAGACACCCCCTGCACAGCTCTAACACTGATAGAGGAACATTGCAGGGAAAGCTGCCGCTGTCAGTGGGTAGCAGGTGTTGGTTGTGTTCGTCCTCTTGGGCTGCCCACTGCCAAAGGATGCGGGCTGTAAGAAAGCTCAGGATTTTCAAATAGGCACCCAAAAAGAAGATATCAGAGGAAGAAACTATGCACTGTATCTTTCCCCTGAGACATTTAGATTTATCAAATATCTGCACAATTTAGTATTCATAAAGCCCAAGAAAAAATATATATATACTGTGGTACAGGAGAGTAAAGGGGAAAGGCGGGAAGATCCATGTAGCAAGTCCTGCCCTCAAGTATAAGGTGTTCTTTCAAGTCCTGTGAACAGTAATAGTTCTTATTTACAGTAAGCGCACTGAACTGGAAAATGCAAGCCCTCCAACTTTCAAGCAGGGACCAAAATCATTTTCAGCTGAAGTCAGTGAAACTTTGTGTGCCTCCACGATCTGATACTGAACCCAATCTGCAGTCACTCTCTTTATCCATTTGCCGACTGCAGTATATTATAGTGAATGAATAACACCATGATATTTCCTTACAAATATGCTAGACTAATGCCATGAATACTTTTGTTAATGATCCAGAACATTCACAGTCTGTTTTAATTATTTCTTCTCCTTTTTACATCTCAACTATTACCAAAATAAGCAGAAGCTACCAAAAAGCGTTAGGAACAAAGTTGAAGTGTGAAAAAGCAATATAATATTACAGAAGATTGTAAACAACAGCAGCAGTCTTCTCTCTCAGCAACTGTTTGCTTTCAGCAACACCATCCAAAAAAATTTGGTTCAGAACAGTACTGATTCAAGACAATCACACTTGCATGTGAAATCTGTACTTGTCTGAGGTCCCTGCATCTTCAGAGTCACTAGGCAGGAGGTACCAAGCTGTCAGACTTCACACATTGAAGGATTACAGAACATTTCAAGAAAAAAAAGGTTTTAAATGGTCCGATGTGGTTTTTTGTTGATCCTCAGGTGTAGAGAATTTTACAACTGTACTGACCAAAAAAAAATATGTACTTTTTTTTATAGCTGCACCTCTGATGCAGAGACCTAACAATAACTAATTGGGGGAAGAAGGAATATAACACAAAAAAATTCCCAGGTTCCTCTGTTACTATTGTTATACACTGCAAATTATGGTAATACTTAATGAGTATCAAAATCTGGAAATACTGAATAATTAAGCCAATAAAGAAAATACATCAGAAAACAAAATTAATTCAGACAGGTATATGCCAAAATTATTCAAGCCTTCCCTTGCTAACAAAAACCTAATGAAGATAATTTACATTCCCCTTAAGCAAAGCCATCAGATTTCACTCTTTAAAATGTGGTCAGTTAGTTGGAAAAAATATCCTCAATACAAAAAACACTGTGCACCCCAAATGCTCCATGGAAATATCACCTGCAGAGCAATAAGCTTTCTAATGTTTACACTCCCTGCTTCTCATGGAAGACCATAACGAGGCAAGTTTAGGTATGTATTATTAAAAATCAGTCTGGTCACTGTCAAACTTCAGAGTCCCTCAAATGCTTGCATGGTTGTCCCTAGATAAGCCAGCTGTTGATCACTAGATATATTACATTAACTTTTAAATATATATAAACATACAAAAACACATATATATATACATCCTGAACACAATTTTCAGAACAATGTTTTTATGATGTAGTACTTTCCCAAAATAAATGTATCTGCAGACTTGAAATATCTTTCCCTCAGGAGTTTTTTTAAAAAAATACATATAATCTTGCCACATTTTTGAGAAAAAGTCCTTCCGATTCTAGTATCTTATTGCACTTAACTTTGTTATAGATACATCAGTGTCTCCAGGGCTAAGTGCACTGAAATAATTGTAATCCAGTTGTACTGAAATATTTAAGGGAGTTTGTTGCTGTAAGAACATTCCATTTGACTCAAGACGCACAGCCAGAATGTTTTCAGAAATAAAAGTTATGGCTTTTATCCAACTTCTGTGAAAGTAAATGGCCAGGCTATCATCAATTTAAGTTGGGCTTGGGCTGGACTCTGCATTGCACTACCTGGCTCATGTAACAATTGTTTGTTAGTGTTAAGGAAAAGGAGTTACCAATTGTAATAGTGTTTTACACAAGGTACATGGCTAGATACATGTCAGTTGTTGTACTCTGCCAGGTAGATATCCGAGAACAGCAAGGAATGCCATATTTCAGTCTTACCTTTCATTAACTGCCCAACACCCTGTGCTTTCAGCCTAGCTCTTACCACCCGTACAGCATTCCATCCTCCTGTTGGCTAAACATACTCCCCTACATGTGTTTTTATTATTAAGTTTGAAACATGTAAATGCATTTTCTATTTTTTTATGCATTTCAGGTTTTCAGAATTTTGAGATTTGGAGAAATTACAATTACTTGTAACTTTTCTAATAAATGAAGCTCTCAGTCATGTAATACAAATCAGGACTTCCTCTCATTTTAAGTTATTCACGTGCATGGCAAAAATAAATCTGAGAAAACAGCTATGAAGTTTTAAACATTATTGATAACAGTCACTTCAACTGTCTCTCTTGGGACTTAAGAGTACAAAAACCTGACATGCTTTTTATAAATCCACTTAGTTACTTGTGCCAGTAGAGAGGCATCGGAGGGGCAGGGGTCTGGCTTTTGCAGTATATGTACCTTAAGACTTAACTGCAGCATACTTGCTCTATCAGAACCTTCAAAACTTAAGTCTGAGGAGCGTGTTTGCTAAATCTCACAGGTAAACACACCAGTTTCAGCATGCGAGATGGTATTTAAGCTACTGTTGATATTTACTGATCATGGTAGCTTATTAAAGTCTTGATACTTCACACCTTTCCTACCAAGGCATAATTTCACATGTTTAAGTAGTTCCAGAGAGCTTTTAGAAGAACCCGGTTCTGCTGCTTAGTTTCTGCAGCCACTGATTTTAATGGGACCATTGACATAAAGTTAAGCATGGGCATCAGCATAACCTTTGACTGTCATAAACCATATTTTGGCCTTGGTGAAATTGGTGTTAGGTGTTGATGTTGAATACCATGCCAGGTACTTGCACAAAACTGATCTGAAGAATGCAGACCCTGATTTGTGTTTCTGATGTCTTCCTGTAAATGTTTTTGCTTCCAACATTCATAAGGCTGTAGAAGACTAACCCCTGTGACTTGCACAAGGTCAGAGTCAAGAATGGAGTCCTGTTTTTATACAAAAGCCCTCTTAGTTCATGGCTCAAAAGAGTAGACCACACTTACATTGATACAGCAATGATATACTCGTGTACATTTTCAGCCTTTAACTATTAATCTGCTGGGTTTTGGTTATTTCATTTTATGAAGGGTTTTTTCCCTTTTGTTTCATTTTTGGCCTAATGACAAACTAAGAGAAAGATTTACAGAAAAAGCACATTTACCCACTGTAACTGTTAAATCTGTCTGCAATACCTGCTGGTTGTTTATCTCATGGGACTAGTTATCTTCTGATAAACAGAGTTGCTTTGATTTCAGTGGAAGTCCATGGCTGATTTATACTAGGTAAAGATGTGACCTACAATTCCAGCCTGATGAGATCAGTGTATTTTCCTTGGTAACAACTGATATTTCTAATGAGTAGTCTTATCAGTGGAAGAATGAATGGGACAATTAGGATTTGATTCACAACTTCATAATAGGAATTAAGAGGGGAAAGGGACCCTATTAGCAGAATTTTATAAAGTTCAAATTGTAGAACAACAAGGAAAAAATCTACAGCAAAACCACAAGTGAAGAAAGAAATGCTAATTCTTTTACCCTATAGCAATTAAGTGTTTTCTAAGTAGGGATACAAGGCACTTCAGGTGATTTGAACACTTCTACCATAATATTTGAGAACTGTGTCCCAAAACTTTTCAGATGAAGTCCTGCTTTCAGTATTCAACTCTGCTAATAGAAGTCAAGGATAAATTGTGACCACATGGTCAGTCTTATTCCTGAAGTCAGAGTGAGGAAACATGCTGACAAAAATCAGCTCAGAAATATTCAGTGAAATATTTCCAGATTTTCTAACCCAAGGCTGATGATCCAGTTCCAAGGAAAGATAATGCAAATTTTATAAATGCAAACCAGATGCTTTCTTTAAATCAGCATGTTTTCTTTCAGACATGGGCCAGAAAGCTGAGCATACAGAAGAATGAACTTTCATTGCTAGTTTCAAAACAACTATCATTTATCTGTAGTGAACTTGTTATTTTAAAATCTTTGCAGCTCAAGGCTTAAAATCTTTTGAAATTACACTTTTCAAGTTCCATTAAATGGTACTGTCCTGAATAGTGTATGTGTTGTTGTGTACGTCCTAGCAAAAACCACTAACACTTCCTTGACGTCAATTATTTTTCTTTCAGTATCTAAACCATACAAGAGATGCCAATAGGAAAATTTAACTGTGATTAATAAGCATAACATGCTTTGTCAACCTCCTCTTCTAATTTCTGGGGTACAGATTGCACAAGTGCACAGTGTAAAAATGCACATTTTCCATTGCTAATGTGTCCTCCATCTCCTGCATCGGTTTTGTCTTCCAAATTTTTTTCCAAATCCAGCCGGCTTCACAGCCCTAAAGATGCCTTCTGCTCCGTCCTCAGACTCGTCAGTAGCAGGGAAGCTTTGAACCACTACGGCTCTGCACAAGCAGAGCTCCATCCAGCTTGCCCTTCAACTCTTGTCTTTGCCCCTGCTGGCACTGGGTGACATTTTCTGATGAAAGATACTGCTTGTAATCAAAATCTGCATCTTATTTGACTTAAGGCAAATAGTCAAGTTGGCAGGTTTTGTGCACTATTTTAGTCAGATTTGTTAGTATGCCTCAGTTCCTTCCGTTTCCCTTATGCTAGACACCAAACATACTCTAGCCAAACCTATTTCTGTGTTTGTATTGGTCCATGGTAGGAGAAAGGGAGTTATTCTAACCTTCTTTCAAAAGTTCTAAAACCAAGATATATAGACTTGTTTGTGGCAATACAAGCAATCTGTGGTAGACCTTGAAAGTAAGCCCAGATCTCTCAATCCTGTCCCAGCAGCAAGCTTATGAAGAGATAGCGTTTGCAATGCAGCTTGTTCTGAAAAGAGAGTTTTCATTTATATTTTGTGCATTGCTGTGATTGATGAGAGCTGTTGGCTCTCATAACTGTTGTCGTAGACAGTTGGCTTGGTTAGTATGAAAGTCCATTGACTATTGTCATGCAGAGCTCATGAGAAGTGTCAGTGAGCCCAAAATTTTTTTATTCTGGGGTTTGAGGCAACAAAGTGAAGTTCACTTGAAACCATCTGACTTCCACCAGATTGATTGTTAGAACAATATTAAACAGCAAATTGCACAGTGTTAGAGAACACACACTGAATCAAGGGTGTTCAAAACTAGAGTTTTAAGAACTGGAGAAATTGTTGCACTATTCGATTGACATGTAGCTCCTTTTTCATACAAATGGAAGAGCTTAACCCATGCTGTCTTTTCACCTTTTCAAGAAAATAGTTGAACAATTGATACTATTTTATAGCAAAAATAAAATAAAAATTAGTAATTCTTAAAGCCTTTTTTACTGCCTTTCTCCTCACCTCTAAGAGCTGTTGTAGTGAGTTATTCATAAGTTGTTATTTTATGTTTCCTGACCTAAATGGCTGCATAGTCTTAGTGCTACTACACTGTAATTTGTTACATGATCACCAGCTGTATTTTAGTGGTATGAAAAGTGCCACTGGAATGTAGTAAAGCACAGCTGGCAATAGTTGAATGTAAGGAATGAAAAGAGAAGCAGCACTGGGATTATTTTTAATGATAAATAAATTTTCAGGCACTTCATAGGTGTAGCAAGCCTTGTTTTTCTCCGTGTGCGAACATGTATCAATGCTTACTTCTACTTGGTTTAGTAACTCATTGAGGATTCTGAAAACATGTGATGTCATTTCCAATTGTATATCATTCAAATTTCAGAACTACCTTATTGAACAATATACAAGCTAAAATCTACCACAGTGATTTAGAGGCAAACTCAGTGTGAGGCAGTGTTTTACTATGGAAAACTCTCAACACCTTGAATTGTTGGCTAACAGGATGAATAGTCCAAAAGAGGTAGGGACATCAGTACAAAATTAATAGAAATACTGAGACCAACCACCACGTTACGTTCATACATGCAGAATTTTTTGTCATCGTATTATATATTCTAACAACCAAATAGTTTTCATAGGTGATCATTTTAAATACTGGGAAGTAGATATTTACTACAACTGCTAGATATTTACTACAACTACTACTACTGAGCAGAAAAGCACAGTATCACTAGTGAAAATGGAAAGCTGATTTCAACAAGTCTTTGCTTTCATAGAACAGTATACAGCACTGGAAAGTGTATACCTCATTAACAAACCACAGTCTGTTCTAATTCAGACACATGTAAATAGCACTGGAGTTGTTCCAGATTCGTATCAGCGTAATTGATAGCAGAATTTGGATAGTATACACACACACGCACATATATATATACACACACAATAAGCTTCCCTCACACTACTGTATACAAGGTTTTTAGAATAAGAAAAATGCCTAAAAAAAAAAAAAGGCCATTGTTATGGATTATGGATTTTTGTCAGAACAATCTTTTGCTTGTTTGATCCTGAAGTGTATTAACTTCTGCAGTTCCAAATAATTGAATCTCCCCTGATAATCAGAGTTCAGGTTTCAGTTTCTGGACTGTTTTTCTTGCAGTGTTTTGTATGTTGTCTTGGAAAGTACTATGTGAGAAGGCCAGCAGTGAGCAATTACAGCTTACTGTATTTCTGGCTGGATCATGGCGTAGGCTGGATATTTGGCTGATGTCTTTTACTCTCTATGCAATTGTATTAATGCGTTGCATATGTTAAAAACCCTTTTCATCAGAACATCTAATGCATTTATAAAGGTGGCTGACTGCTGCTGACCATGTTTTTACAGATGGAGATCTGTAGTTGCAGAGGACTGATGCAAGGGGCAGAAGGCAGCACTAGAAACCAGTTTATTGGATCTTATTTCTGCACCCCAAACACTGGATTCTACTGTCTCCATATAGATTTAAAGGTTTAGTTGCAAACTAAGTCAGTTTTACAAAATGCATTCAAATTGCACTGATTATTTTTGCTATATTCAGAAATAAGTAACAACATCTAGCAAAGTCATGGCAGGGAAACCACTATCTTCTGCATTCAGACTGGGTTGTGCTGGTTAGATGCTCCAGGGAGTATTTGACAATGGTGTCAGTAATTTTATCATCCACAAAGTGGTTCATCTGTAAACCAGTGGCAAGGGACACATAATGGTTCCCCTTGTTCAAGCAGAAGAGGAGGATGATTTTAGCAGTTTCAAAGGGGCAGCTGGTAGGCTGAAACCTCATGGAAATGCCTTGAGCAAATTATCACTCATTCTTCCACAGTAATCTCTGGCAACTAGAACAGCCCCTTAGGGCTGTGGATACTTAGGCACAAACAAGAGCTAACCGGAATTGCTCTAAGTTTTCATCAGAAGCTCAGTCTTCTCAACCAAAGAATGTGAAAGGGCCTCCACCTCCAGGAGAGATCTTCAGCTTAAGACACCTAAGAAACCATGACTACCAGAAAGACTTTGATAAGGACTCAACTGTAGGCCTTGAGTTGGATAAAAAAAATAAGCCTTCACATCCACAATGAAATACAACCTTTCCCAGTTCCGTTTTATGCCTGTTGCTCGTCTTCCTTAGCAAAGGGGCTAACCAACATCACATGCAAAGTGCCAAAACCCAGAAAGATCCCACCAGTAACAAACAGCAATTATTGACCCAATGTGACTATAATGTGATTTAGATAACAATGTAAAATACCCCATTAAAAATAAAAACACTACGGAAAGCCGGGCAGTGATAGCAACATGTCCTACTGATAGTTGAGTGATCACCAGGCAGAGCGAAGGCAGTGAGCCAGGTCTGTGGTCAAGCTGTGAAGTCCAAACAACTCAGGAAAAGGGCTGGAGGATGGTACACCTCCAACACAGCTGAGGAAGAGGCTGTAGCCCTAGGGCTGAGCTTAAATGGATTTCTGGGCCCATGGGTGGGGCAGAGACCGCAGATGAGGCTGGTCAGGGCCATCAAGGCTCCTCAGTGCTCTAGGTAGGCCCTGTTTCTCCCAGGGCAGGACAAATATTTCCTGTTGGTAAGGCAGGATGAGGTGGTGTCCCAGAGCCACATTTTGCTCTCAGGTGTATCACATTCTAAATCTGGGGTGAATTTGTTGTAGTTTTAAGATCCTGAAAGTGCCATGTCTCTTCTCTGCTGTCAAGAAACAGCACAGCTTTACTTGCCTTATACTTGATCTTTTTTACTCTGTCCTTGAAGATGCCAGTCTTTCTGCAAGTGGCCTGTGCCATCGATGGTATTCACAACCTGTGCAGAGTCCCTGTCGCCAGAAGACTGGCGGCTCCCCCTTTGAGAAGCGAAGGACGGGAATAGCAGGGTTGCTGCAGGTCATTGCACCACTGTGAAAGTTCACGCACTGCCTGCTAGAGCCCTGATGGGTTTCCCATAATAAAATAATGTCACTTCAAAACCATGTGAGGTCCAGCTCAGCTATTTGGCCTCACCAGCAGACAGGTCTGCCCCTTTTCAGCAGGTCCACTGTGACTGGTTAAAACAGTTTCACAAGTTTGGCTTTTCCAGTTGACTCCTCCTGTTTTATCCTCCCTCTGAAAGACAGAGGCTTTGCGTGTAGCTTCAGTAAGGTGGGAGACAGCCTGGCATTGACCCATGGCAGTAAGAGACTCTGTCTTTATGCTGATTCGTATACATCCCATTTCATTGTTCCCATTCCCTCTTTGCCTGTCTGGAAGGACAACCAGCCCTACTTTCTTCTTGAAAGGGTGATAAATAGGAGCTTTGGAGACTTGTCCCAATTCCCTGTACACATGTATAGGACGAGTAAGTTGCTGACTTGTCCTTAGTAATTGGCTACCGTTGATACCCTAGCTAGACAAAAATACTTGCTTTCTCAAATAAGACAAACAAATACATCCAGAAGAGAAAATACACATATATATGGGGAGGGGGTGGTTTTGGTTTTCCTTCTCTCGTTGTAAGCTCATTGGTAAAGCTCTGAAAACCAGTGCTGCCCACACAGCCTGTGTAGCAGTTTGTTGTCCCGTATGCCTGTTCACTTACACTGTGCTCATTTTCGCTCATAATTCTGATAATCGTAAGTTCCCTCCCTTTTCCCATTTACCCATTTCTTAAAGCCCTTCTCCAGCCGGGGCCAGATTTTGCTTGTCTGCTTGTGTGAATGACCCACTGATGTGCTGCAGAATGGGCTCCTGTCATGAACCCACCCAAGAAGGCAACGGTTGGGGCTATGGGAGGCTGGGTCCCCATTTCTCCCCTTCTCTCCCTTCCCCCTGCCAAGGCTGCCCTGTCTCCTGACGTGCTGGGCTGCTGTAACGGGATCTCCCCGCTGCTCACTGCTCTGGACTTTGTTTTTCTTGGCACACCGCTCACTGAGACACTTTAAAACAGAAAGCGAGTCAAAGCACTTTTGGCTTACTTCCTCGCCTTTTCTCCCCCTCTTTCCTTTCTTGAAACAGTTTATGAATAAAATAGTGATTTTCTCTCTTAAAAGCATTCAGCTGCAATGTTAAAAATGGGATTGCGAGGACTGTTTTCAGTGTTCAGAAGAGGCAGATGTTTGCAGCAGGCACAGGAGGAAAAACCCATCCCGGATTCCTGCAGTGGGAAGTTAAGGTGCAGGCATGATTTTTGGTAGAAATATGAATCCCCGTAGATCACTCGCCGCATATTTTAATGACATTTAAACATAACCAGATACAATTAATACTTGAGAAGCGGGGAGCTATTCTAAGCAGCAGGATCTGAAAGCGCTGTGTTCAACTGAAGACTTATTCACCATTCACTTAGAAACAGGCTGAGAACAGTCTGTAGAAAATTAACTAAAATAATATTTTGCCAAAATGGAATCTTTTAATTCATGCTAATATGAAATGCTAAGAAAATATATGTATCTGTAAAGGATTCATGTAAGCATAAGACAAATGGTACTTCCCATGCTTCTTTCCCAGCACGGCTGATATTTTAGAAAATGTCCAGGAATGTTAATCTCTCGTGACTGTGTAGCACAGTGCTTGAGTCTATATGGGGGATGGAAAATGTACATGTACCTGGAAGCAAACATACATCACAGTCAGCCCAAGCCCTTTGCAGGCTCCTCAGCCTCCTCCAGCCAGCCATCTACACATTGCAACTCATTCCAGACATTTTCAAGACCAGAATATCTGCTGCAAGTTTTTGAACACAGCGGTGCTGCACCGTTTACACTCACACAACTTCCAGGGAGTAAAGCTGTTAGACTGTGTAAGCTGGCACAGTCATGGTTTGGCCCAGTCTTCTGTGATTTTACCCTAGTTGAGGATCTGGTCCATGAAATAGAAAAGTGAGAGCATCTGGGACTCAGCAGAAAATCTGTCACATCTATAGAACCATAAAGAAATGGCATGTGAGACAAATATGCTCAAGCTTGCAATTCTTCAGCATAGATCTGCCGCCATCGAGGGCTGTGGGACTGACACCAGCTAGGAATTCGCCCCAGCATGTCCCTAAGTTCACACTAGCCACGTGAAGACAATCACCCAATTCTTCTTCTTTTACTGTTCCCTCAATGGAAAAAGGAAATCAGGTCTCAGAACAAGCCTGCTCTGTGATATCTTTGCAAAGGCATAAATCTTTTGCAAAGGACCTATCTTTGCAGGACACTGAAGGCTATTTCTCACCAGGAACTTCAGCCTGAGAGCTTTGCTGGTACGTACTGGAGGCGTGTGTGTGCAGTCATGAGACTGCCGCATCCTTTGATAGTTCTTGCCATAGAACTGTCATTTCTAGTATAGAATGTTTTGCACAAAATATAGTGTAGGTCTGAAACTTAGTGTCATGTAAGAGTTCGGTGAGAAAATAAACTCATGGTTTGTAAGTTCTTCTAGCAGAATAATAAAAAAATCCATCTCTCTCTGTGTTATTGCAATGCCAGAGATTTGTTTGCCAGGCTTTGAATTTAATCTTACCTACATTACTGCAGAAAATTAAAGACATCTGAGAAATCAGAAGGAATTCCAGATACACTGTATAAAATGTTGATACAATACTGCAGTTGTACAAGTACCTACAGATAAATCTTGTGTTTTGATGACTTCAATAAGTATGTAGTATGACAGAGGTATGTAGTATGACAGAGGTATGATAGAGGTACTAACCTGATCATGTAACCCAAAAGAAACAAACAAAACACTAGAAGAAGAATGCAGTAGGAGGTACTAAAATGCTTGTATACCATCTCCCATATTGTCTTAGCACCCAAAGCGAGACTAAGCGCTACATACTTGATGTGTTTTGAATGAGCATGTGTATCATGGTCCAGAGCACGGTGCTGTTTCACAGCATGAAGGTATTGGGATGTGCCAGCGAGAACTCATGGTGTATTTTATAACATTCTTACTATGATGATACTTGAGTGTGAAAATTTTTTTGTCAGTGATGCTAGTGGATCTGCTGGCTCATGTTCTTTCCGCATTTTTGCCCAATTGTTCAGAAATCTTACAAGGAGGTACAAAAGGGGGAGGAAAAAGGGAGGAATTAAATATAATTGTTGGTAGGATTATTGATCAGAGATCAATTCCAAAATACTGTATCTGCAGATACTGAGATTTCTTTTTCTAGAGTTTGTTCAAAGGTGGCCTCCTAGGAGGGTTCTAACTCATTGTGCCTACTCTTAAATACCAAAATAAACTAGTCAAAATTTGTGGGAACACTCTGACTTTAACAACAGTGAATTCTAAATATTACATGCTGCATTTCACATAACACATTATTGTTGTTTAGCCTAATATATTAAGTAGGTAGTATGAATACTTTTCTGGATAGTTCTTTTGAAGAAATTCTTCTGCTGGAAAAGTATGCAGTAGCTGATGATACTAATTTCCATGTAAAGCAGATACATGGGAATTTAATAGCCATAGATTTTTCATCATCATTTAGATTTTCTTTTGGGTCACCTGCACAGATTTACACAGCCCTGACAACTAAGGTAGCTATCCCTATCATTGTGTTAGTCTACTCAAACACAGTTCAAAATAATTTAAACCCAGGAGTCAGCAGCTGGCCTCTTGGCTGACAGTCGCAGAATAGGAACAAAAGATGGTCCACAGAAACTGAATCGGCCTGGGGAAAAGTAATGGGTATTTCTTCTTTGGTGGGTCCCAAGTGGTTCGGATTGGCTGCAGAGCACAGCTCGTGCTGGCTTGCCTCTGTTGACAGTTAATTTCAGTCATTGAGGTGATAAATTGGATTATCTAGAGTCAGAATCAGCAAGTCCAGGTGACAGCAGCTTGAGCACATAGTGCTTCTGAGCTTGTACCACGGACTGCAGGTGACCCCAGCCACGAGTTGGGACAGAGGTGACACACCAGCATCTCACCCCGGGGCAGGAGTGATGCTGGAGCAAGGGAAGGAAAATGGGCTGCTGCTGCGTCTCATTGGGACAATGCAGTTAGGAACAATCAAAACGTTGGAAATGCTATATTTGGTAAGAAAATGCTGTCTTTCAAACTCCTATTCTAAAAACACATAAAAACTGGTGTAGGAGGAATTGCAAAATATCCTCTCTATCATTTATACAGTTTGAACTCAATACAGTGTTAGTAAATGTAAACATTTGCCTTTTATTAGTAAGAAAATAATTTTTAATGGTTTGTGCCTCTGCTTAATTTAATAAAACTGTTTTACATCTCTGGTATGTGTGCTTAGTGGATGGTACTTATTATAGAAGTAAGTGTATGCCAATGGATGGTAGTTATTAAAAAATCGGTGTACGCCAAAAGCTGCCAGACAAGCTTACTGTTGAATAACGGGTGGCATAAATATTTGTGTTTAACAAACAGAAGAGAATTAAGGCAAAAGCCATAATGTTAGACTAATAAACAATGTAAAATTGGTCTTCAAGAACATGATATTGACTGTTGTTTAAGCACACATTTTCTCCAGAGCCTTTTTTGACTGTACAAGCTAGGACTGTCCGGGAGCAGTCCTTACAGCAATACTTACAAAAAACGTAAACTTAATTAGGACAGGACTGGTACACAAGGCTGTGCAGTCCATCTGGTAAACACGGGCAGCGCGCGATGTATGGAGTGTGCCCATCCATGTCCTAGCATGTGCTGCGGTGCTGGAAAGCATTGTAACTGCTTACATGAACTGAGAGACACCTTCACTCGTGAAATCTGGCCAGGGGCTGTAAAATATGCAGTAAAGGTAATAGCTCAAAATGAACCTCTGACAAAGAGAAACATTTTGAGGAACCCTTTGCTCCAGTATCAGGGTCAGGACTGTGTGTCTTCTTTCGGGTGGACCTTTTTCTGCTCCTCTGAAATTCTCAGCAGCATCTCTTACCACCACTACTAGTGGAGCGCAGTGAGATGCACCATCCTCTGGGGCTACAGGGAGGGAGCCCACGCACCTCCAGATGTGGAGATACAGTACTGCTGGCTCACAATACTACCAAATACCATGATGACATCTCATTTTATGGATCCAATTGCTGTAGGAAGATGCAGATGTGAAACAGGAATCTGACTGCTTTGTATAATCTTGGCTACTTAACAGAGACGTGGGAGAGCTTGTAGGAGAATGGGGCACAGGAGAATACAATTGTGCACAAAAAACTGGAGGAGGGTCACACCCTGCGCTGTCCTTTTGCCAATTTAGAAGACAATTACAGAGAAGAGGCTTTGCTCAAGCCACACACATTGAAAAAAGTGGAATTAGAGGGAAGTGATTAAGAGAAGGGTTAAGAGAGGGAAGATGTAAATCCAGTCTCCTGGGCTTTATTTAGAAATGTCTGGCAGCAAGACTTCCATAAGAAGTCAGAAAGCACATTTGCATTTTGAAGTCATGACAAAATAGATGTTATGCTCAGTAATGTTACACTTCGGCAGTTACAATTGTTCTTAATTAAGTTTGTACATTACATGTACGCATACAGATGCAGAAATGGATGGCCACAGTTAACTGTTTGTCGCCTCGTATCCAGGAAGGCTGCAAAGAATTGACATTACAACATTGGATATTTTACTGCTAGCACTCTGATAAACACATTTTGACCTCTCCATTTTGTCTTGGGACAATCTTACATCTACTACACTTTATATGAACCAACAAAAGTCATTTAAGAGCAGAAACATTTCTTCATCTTAGGATGATCAAGGAGACAATCAAAATTGCAAATCCTATAGCATTTATTCAGACCACTATAGACAATGAGATCAACAAAAGTTAATGAAGGACTTTAGATGTCGAAGTAGGAATAGGATGGAGAAGTAACAAGTGCTTAACTTGCACTAAAGTAAGCGTGTATCTTGTGAATCCAAAAGATAGCTCTTTTTTTTCAGGGTCAGGCAGAGTAAAGTTGCAAGGACTAGAAAATGAACAAAAAATTATTTAGAGGTTCCAGTGATAATTTTATATCTTCACTTATCTTCCAGATAGTTCCAAATTTGGCTTTCCTGTTTCCTTTCTCCATGTAGGCTGAGTGTGGACTGATTGTCCTCTACTACCTCCCTTCTCCTTAGAGTCTCTGAAGAGAAAAAATAATTCCATAGGTGATCCATTCTCAGGGAGCATTCTCTGTTGAGGAATTCACTTCTGTGTGCAAAGCTACGAGGTGTAACCAGCCCCAGTAGCACAAATATTTTCAGTTGGAGATAAACCTGAACAGCAGCTGCATTATCAGGGCAGGGAGAGCCCACCTGCCCCCAGATGCCACATGTTCTGGGTGGGCACAAGTTCCACGGAGCAATGGACCATCACAGGCTTGTTTTTGAGGGGGGGATTAGTGAACAGTGAATGTGCACTGCAGCGTGTCAGAATTTACTCGTGTAGCTACACAGCAGTGACCATTGAAATTTAGGATTAATTTTCTCACCATTTTTTCAACATCGATAAAGCAACCACAAGAAAAGAAACAAATATTTTAGAAGGAGAACATTGCGCTGTGGTTTGGAAGGTGCCTTTACCAGAGTGAACTGTTCAGAAAGGGCAGAATATGTTATTGTCAAGCCCAGCGATGTGGACTCTTGGGCTTTAGTCATATAAAAAGAAAATAATTGTTACTTAAAGAGTTGCTGAAAAGAGCCTCATTTTCTAAAGTAGGAAATGAAGCTAAATACTTCAGAATGGAAAACTTAAAATACAGTGAAAGCAAGTGAAAAAATGTCCTCGGGTTACAGTGAGCTACTTTGGCTTAGGTCTCAGAGTGTTAATTCCTGCCAGCAATACTTACAAAAAATGTAAACTTAATTAGGACAGAAGGACTGGTGCGGGTATTGGCCTTACTTTTACAAATCCTTCAATGTTGCTTCATTTAACCCAGCCAATGAATCTTTTTCTTTGATCTTAAACTAACAGGATTAAAACCAACTTGTTAAAATCGAATCCTGAGGTCACGGTGAAGATTTGTTAAGGCAGAACTTTGTTAAAGCTGCTTTGTTTTCTTTTAGAAAATCAAAAGCAGTTGTTTATGGAGTTTATTATTCAAAAAAAGCTTTTATTTCAGAGTTCCTTAATTATAATGGTAGAAAATAATTATATTTTTGCAGTTGCGTATTTTTTAATTATAACAAAAAGCTATTTGTCATCCATCATCCATTCAGTCTGGGGCTAGAAAGGGTTATGTTCTGTGAATGGGCTGTCCCCAGTGTGTTACAGCATCTTGGTGTCCAGGAGGACTGACAGCCTCTCTGGCATCTTTTCTGGAGCTTCTCCACTGTCCTTAATGGAAATAAATGGAACTTTGAAAATAAATCTTCACAATCGTAATACTTCCTTGCATTTCATGCATACTCAAAAGTTAAACATAAATTACATAACTCAATTAATCCAGAAACAAATAGCAATATAACATCTTTCTCTGCATGCTGCCATCCTATGGAAGAGACACCTGAGATGATCTGGCAGGTAGGCTCAACTTTCTGTCCTTTGCTTCGTTCCAGAGCAATCCATAACATTACTGGGAATCTCTTATAATTCTTGGGAATCTTGCCCTGATTTTGTAATAAGCAGTAAGTTCCAAAGTATTGTATCATTTGATTCCAACATCTTTACAGAAATTTGATGTTTGAAGCGTTGGCAGCAGTCTTGAGGTTACTCACATTAATAACAAGCTCTATAACAACATTTACTGCTACACAGAATTTAATAGGTAAATTAAACATAGTAGTGGTTTCATTATTTAGTAGTGGCCTTACGTAACAATTTTATTTTTATTAGCCGGGGTGTTATATTGTAAAAATTGCCTATATTATGAACTGCAAAACTACACTATAAACCTTAGCAAAGAGGCCAGTCAACTACGTGTAGCTGGTGCATTCCAGAGTCAACATACTAACTTAGCCCATGTCTAACATCACTTAGTATATGGCTAATGAGAGTAAGTCATGAGAGACATAAAGAATATGTATTTATGTAGAAAATGTGAACCTTATTCCTTTACAAGTAGTCATGGAATATATGTGCATGTAAGTAATGGTAAATGAGTACAGCACAGCCAGAAGATTAATTCATAGAGATTAATTCATACAGATGAAATACTGCAGCAGTTTAGCACTGTGTTAGTAAAATGCTGAAGAATGTCATTTATGGGAAAGCCTTGAGAAACTGTCATCATCTAATCAAGTTTGCTGGAAAAAAAATATGCTCAGTTAAAAAAATGCTGGGTTAGGTTTTTGTTAATGTAAATCATTGCTTTTTGTGTTCAACAGAAAAAAAACCACTAACACCAGAAGAGCTGTCTTATTCTTTCATTTTCGTTTCATCTTTTCCTTTTTGTTGTAACTAAATTAAAAGAGATTTCTCATTTCTCACATTACTTAGTTGAATTTGTTTGAAAGCTGCTTGACTATTTACTTTCTTATTCCAATTAAAGATCTGTGGAGTTATGGGTTCTGTTTATTTGCCTAGTCAATTGGCTAGATTTTTGATCCACTTTACTATTATATACTAAATTCCTCTGAAGTCATATAATATTTACTTGTAGCCTTGCCTGGGTGCAAAAGAAAATATAAATTCACATCTCTGACTTATTGAAGACTAATCATATCCTGTAAACAATTCTGAACAGCCAAGACGTGGATCATGTTGCCTTCCATACAATTGTGTTAGAAGAACTAGTTGGAAATTTAAGGATGAAAAGTAGCATTATTTTACCTGCTAATTGCATTGATGTGGTCTGCATACCTTCAGAACTCTTAATTACTAGTTATTTATACCATTAGTAAATATATTAGTGGAGTACAAAGTGATAAAAGTAGTTGACTGGTAGTGAGACAATTTCCTTAGATCTAAAAAAATGCAGTTTGTAATCAGCACAAGTTATAAATACTTCAAGTTGCACTTTGAAGAAGAAAAAAGCTGCTAGTGTAGAAAAGGAGGAGCTCATTTCATCTACAAATATTTACAACGTGAAAGACATTTTCTACTAAGGTGGAAAAAAATGCTGTCAGCTTTTCACACTTTCAGAAGAATGGCCAACATGTTGGTAAGAAGTTGGCTTATTTCTCTGGACCATTTACAAATAAGTATGAATAATCAAGTTGTAAAATTTCCAAGCTCACATCAAAATGCCAGTAACAGCGCAGGGCGAAGATTCCACTGGAGTTTCCAGTGGCCCGTGTCACGGAGCCAGCCATTCATTGCAATGCAGAAAAGCAGAGCGGCCTTCAGGCAGTGCACTCTCACGTCTTGGGAAGGGCGTTGGGAGTCTGGGTGTTCCTAAGAAAATGGATGTCCAAAATAACACAGTGCAGTAACCCTGACAAGCAACCCTGAGCAGCTGGTTATCCACAGTTCAGATCAGCAGTAGTGCTTTACTGCTAAGTCTTAAAATGCAGTTGCAAAGCAGTAAGATGAAAGCATAAAGTACCAGAAAAACTCATAGTAAGCAGTTCTGTGAGGAGGATAATTGCAGGTTAAAAATACATGTTTTTCTGATGTTCTGCATCAGATCTGGCTGAAGACCCCCACAGTATAAGATGGACTGTGTAAGGACTAAGAAACCATAGATGGAAAGTGTAGAGACTATTATTTTGAAGTTTATTAAGCAGATAATCACACATCTTGATTTGTACTACTTAACTTACTCCATAAGCTGTCCCACTGACTGGAGTAATAAGGAAGCAGAGAAAGGATTTCAAAGACTGGAAAGTTCAACAACCTGTTTTTCCTGTAGTTACTTTTAACTTCAAGTTTAGTAGCAAAAAGTGTTTGGATTATCTAGAGAATTGAAATAACGAGAATAAGGTGTGCTGGTTCTCAGTCATCATAAGAAATGGTGACACAAAGAACATGCTTATCTGCATGGGAAAAAAAAGATTATCCAAAATTACTTATGTTTAAAGCACAAAAACCTCAATTCGTGTGAAATGCAGCCACAGAGGAGGAGACACCGCACAGAAAACCTTTTCAGACAAGGAATATCATCACGGCCATGACCAAATTCCATTTTAGATCAAAAAACAGACCCAAAGTGATGCAAAACTGAGCTCTGTAGCCCCTAATTAAGATCCTTGCTGCCTAATGAAATCCAGATCCCCAAGTCATGCACCCAGCTCCCTTTGGATACTGTAAAAAGAGCCGAGCACCTTAAACATTCAGAAGAGCCAAACAGGGATTGACACGCTGCCTTCCAGCTCCTTATGATTTCACCCTTTAGTACATGTGAGCATGACTTTTCGCTGCTGAGGTTACAATTATAAATGTCACAGTTAACATTCAGGTTTTTAAAGTTTGAAGGGGAAAGTGTTGTTTCATGTTGAATATTAGCTTCTTCCAAAAAGGCAATAATAAAAGTATCAGATATTCCCCCATAATCTGTTCAGGCATGCCAGCTTTCCTTAGGGAACATAAAAGCTTCTCAGAGGAGAAGAAAAGCTCTGAATATCAGACTAGCCTTTTCCCCCAGCTTTGTAGCATTACCCCAGCTAGAGCAGAGATATAATCTATATAATCCTAATGCTTTGTATAATTTGTGTTAAATTGTCACTTGAAGCTTGTCTGGAAACCATGAAACTCTTATATCCTTCCTATATTTGTTTCTATTTCGGATGCATTTTCGGGTGCTCTTGCAGGCTTTTAAAATTACACCGTTGGTTTCTCGTGAGCTTTGGGGGGGGGAGGGGAAATGAGGTAGTTTTAATCTTCCCAGTATACTTCATGAAAGCAGTCACTGGGCCGTTTGAGGGATTAACCAACAGGAGCTTTAAACTACCCACTCATGTAAGCAAGTGTCCCAGCCAGCTTTCAGCCAAGCATGAAAAAGCGCAGCCTTTAATGGCAGCTGGCGTTAGAGTGCTCCTGCATCACATGCTGCTTTGGGGCTTCAGTGGAAGGCCCTTGACATCAGAAAGAGCTGAACTCTGACCTTGGCCCTTACCACCTTGATTATCAGCGAGAGCAATTTGTTAAGGGTTATTGTGTGTGCAGGTCTGCAGCAGTTGGGCAGTTAGGAATTTCTAAAGCAAACAGCAAGAAGCTACATAATGTGCTACATACAAAGGGCTTTCACATTTCAATTCATATATCACATGTTACGCACGCAAATTGCATTAGAGGATTGTTAAATTGTACATGGAAAGGCTCAACAGCCAGGGCAGCTATATGTTCTTTGCTTTATTTCTGTGGTCACATACTGTCCCCCAAAGCTCCCTTCAGCGCACACAGCTGATGGTGCTGGCTGGGACAAGCAGCTTTTCAGTACTTTTGTGTTGCCCTTATTGTTCCGCGGGCGTTTCACGTGGCTGACTTACTGACACCGTCTGAACTTTGCTTCAAGAACAGAATTGCTAATTTTGCCACGGTTGTCCCTTTTTGTGTCTTTTTCACACACATTAATTAATCTTCCCAACTGCAAAGTGAGATGCTATTAAAAGGTAGGAACCTAAAGTACAGGGAAAAAAAGTCATCCCGTGCTGGGTGACAGGCCGGATTTGACAGCTTGTAAGCCTTAGACCTGATCTCTCCGAGTTAGAGTCACTCTGAATGTTCAGAGCAGGGACTGCAGTGGGAGGCTGGGGGTTGGCAGCCCTCCAGCAGATCCACCAGATGAGGTGCCTCATGCTGGGCATTAACACATTGGGGAATTTTCAGCTTGTGGCCACCTGCAAAAAGCTCCTTTTGAGTGATCTGCAGCACCGATCGCTTGCCCTGTGCTTTTATCCATGCTGCTTCTTTCTTTTTCATCCAGTCCCCTGTCTCCTGTCTTTAGGGAGGGAGAGGGAAACTGGGAGCTGCTGGTGCAGGGCATGCCCCACATGGCCACAGGTTCTGGGGACCTTACCTGCAGAGCGATGTGCCACCACAGCCCATGTGTGAAGTGAGAGGTTTGATGTCCTAATGCTTACAGTGTGCAAAACATCATATTTCCCCCTATATTCGTTCTCAGAAACAGATGAGCAATTCTTTTTGCTTGAATTTTTTTTCCACAAAACTAAATGTGAAGCAGATACCCAGCATGGATAATTTCAACCTCCTGGATAAAACTGGTAAAGTGTAACTGAAAAATGGTCTGAAAAGGTGCCAAAGATGACTAATTACAGAAATTTTTACCAATCTCAACTAAAATACGTAATGTACAAAAAGGTGCTGTGAAATACTATTGTTTTGGAAACCTCCCTGGTTATTCTGTATTCTGTGTAGAAAGGATGGAAGTTCTACTGTTCTGCAGCCAGGCATCAACCAAAGCACAGGGAAACGGAAGGTGGTAGGGAAGAAGTAAGACAAATATCAAACCCCTTAATTACAGCAGTCAGCTAAGACTGAAGGGCAACCAGTAGAAAGATAAATATCCAGGCAAAAAGGGGAATTGGGACATGACACAGAACAGGAAACCAACAGGCTCTGATGCTGAAGCCAAGTGAACACACAGGCAGAAGGCGGCAGAGAATCAGGCCCCAGTACAGGGGCCAGAGGCTTCAGATGAAGGGGAAGCAGCTGTGCACCGCAGCTCAGTTTGGAAACCTGCTCCCTGGGTGCCTCCTTAGGTCTTCTGCTCTGCTGGGGCAGAGATCTGACTCTTGTCTTCGACAGCCTGTCACGCGTAGCTTCAGTAGCTGATAAAAATACATAGATCTGCAGTGTTTTTGTTGTTTAATTCTGCTTTTTTAAAAATTTGATACTGACAATTTTCATTTACGAGCTGATGCACTGAGGATTTTCATTTAACAGGACAGGTTTCTTTAAATAATCTACTTAGGACAGAAATGCATACTTTGGCATGAAAAAATAGTTCTGTTCCCCAGCGTCTCTGGAACACCACAGACTTGAAAGCAAAAGTTTTTGTTGTATAAGCAAAAAAAATGTGCATGTCAAAGCTGAATTTTCTTTATTGTTTTCCTTGAAAATATCAGCTAAACTTTCCAAGGGAATACATTTTTAAAATCCACATTGGTTGATTAGAAACAAATCAAACCAGATGCACTAACAGCCTTCATATGAAAATTCCCAAGCTAGACTAGATCATACTTTGGAACTGAAATTCTGTAGCAGCTTGAAACCTGGAGATTAAGAAAAGATGTTCTGCACTCTTCTCTCCAAGTGTTACCCCTGAATAAACTCGCAGATCTCACTGAGTTGATTGCCCATCATAGGGTGCATTCTGTAACGTGTGGGCTACAGAAATGAACTCTGGATGTGTTTTCAGCTTTAAGACTGGTAGCTCTGTCAGATGTCACCCTTCCCTAGTTAAGATATTAACTGAGAAACCACTCTCTAATTGTCGGAGAAGGGCATTCTGGATTTCCAGAGCTATATGTGCAATACATTTGTTTATATATATAAAGTTACTCATGCAAAAGTACCTGCAAGGTCAGGACCTACATTTTCTCAAAGTAGTAAATATGAGCTGCTTGTCAATACTGAAACCACTTTCACGACTCAGTGTTAGAGCATATGATAGTATAGCTTCAGAAGAGAAATGCCATTTCAACGGGGAATCTGTAATGAATGAGTTGTATAATGAACAGAAATCACTACAACAGCTGTAAATTTAGTATATGGTATCATTACCTGTACTGTCCTAGTCACTCTGTGCCGAAAATGAATTTTTCATAAATAGAGTCATTGAAATGGTTTGGTAGGTACTTTATTTATTAATGCTGAACTGTGAGGAAATGCATTGACCCAGTTTGTGAGATCCCACCTAATTTATCCATGTTTAGTGTGTAGGAGAACACTACCTTTGAGCAAGTAAATACAGTAGACAGCTCTTCAGCTATACTGATTCACACCAGCAGAGAAATCATTTCTCTTTCTGACAAATTCCACCTCCAAAAACTGAACAGAACCTGAACCATTTAGCATTTTAAAATTTAAGAAAACATCTTGCAGAAACCACAGAGTTAAAAGAAAAAATCTTGGCTACTCAGGGTGCCTTTGCCCAACAGCACCCATTGGAATCCAGGAAAAGGCTCCTATGAATATCACTTCAAAGCCAGACAGCAGGTGACAAAAACTTTCAAAAGGAGTCTCGCCCAATATGAAAAAAATAATTATTAAGCATTAAACAACATTATACTTTCTGATATGTTGACTTTTCAAATACTATCCCCTTTCTATAAATTTCATTTGATTACAAACTCTTTTTAATTCTGTATTTCCTATTAGAAATGCAACTAACATAGATCTTCTACTTATAAATCTGAGTTAATTAAATTGTAATATGCCAGTGAAAGCAATCTCTTTCCACATACAGACTCTTTGGGTCCTGAAAATCCCTCTTACTGGGAATAACTGCTATTACTTCAAAGCAACTAGTGAAAACCAAGTGCTTTTTCATTTTTTAATCAAGAGATTTTCTGGTCCAAGGGGGCACACCTGATATTGTTTGCATCCAAAGCAAGTGGTCTGTAATAAGTGGCCCAATGAAAGTTTAAGCCTGCTTTCAAGGGTCATTGGCTTTTCTGACTGTTACTTGAGCTGTTTAGAACTGGCTAATTTGTTAATCGGAGCAAAGCTCTGAACCTCCTGTGATCACCACCTTAATGCTGTTTTCACACACTAATAATTAAAGCAAAAATTCTATACAAAATGGTCATATGCTTTTCTAAAAACACAAAATACATCAGCATCTGGTGTAGTATTAAATAATGTTTCAGATGAAAGAAGTTTGTTCTGTTCTTACAGGGGTTTAAAACTCATTTTCTCCAAAATTTTGCATCAAGGATTTTACTTTTTCTGTTACATACTACTGATCAGTTTGAGTTTATTTTCATCTCTCACTGGTTTATGTCTAAATGTTTTAGTGGGATTAGTCCCTGTTCCAATGGTGAATAATGCAAAACAGACTCTATCCTCTCTGTATCCTAAAGCTGGTCAGTTTGGTTGCAGAAGGCATAGGCTCTCAAAATGATAGAGAATTTAAGGATGCATGGAAAAGTCACCATGACATAATTTAAGTCAGTTTTTAAAAAACAAACAAACAAACAAACAAACAAACAGTTAATTGGTGCCAAACTCCAACTTTCAAATTAAACTTTCTAATTTAGTTCAGTTGAATCCTTTCCTAATAGCTTTACATTAAATAAAAATGCTCCAATCTCCAGTGAAAAGTGTCCACACAGGTTTTTACTCAAGTTTTGCTAGAAGAATTTGAGTTGTGCCAGGTCAATTTTCTCTGTATAAACTGCTTCCCCTGTAACAATATGCACTCTGTGCATAGGGAAAATAGAGTGAAAATAGCAGAATGCAAAATGCATGTCAGCTGGAAAATAAGTGACCTGCTTATAAGAATATTTATGTGTTTTCTCCTGACTTGGCTTGGGGAAGAAAACAGCTTGACAAAACATCAGCTGCGAGCAGGATGTTTCTGCCATTGAAAATCCACATGGTCGTACTTGAGAGGCTTCTGGAAAAATGAAATGCTGTAGTTTAGAATCTGTAGAGTTTATTGGAAAGGCATTTACCCTAACATCCGCCAGGCAGGGCTGTGTTTTGCCTCTTTGAACTGGTCACTTAGGAGTTATCATAACAATGTCTGCTTTTAGCTTGGTGTGCATTTAGTTAGCTAAGAGAAACGCACAGTGAAATCTTTCATTAAAAATACCTTCACAGCTATACCTGTTTGCTAGTTTTTTTAGACCCAGTCGAATATTTTCTCTGCCAGTACAGTATTTAAAAAGGAAGATGTATTCACATCTGAGCTTGCTGAAGCACAAAGTCCTCCTCTTCCTTACTCTGTGTGTATCTAAGTCGCTGAAAAAAATGCAGTGAAGTTCAAAATCATTGTTCTTTATAGTCTTTCCAGTCTGGAAGTCAGATACATGACTGTAGGCCAGTACATTGCATGAAATAAAATATTTCTCCAGAACACCCCAGTTAGTCTTTAACTGATTTACTATAGTTAAACAGTAACAGTGAGAGTGTTCATAGTACCAAGCCTGGTGGCAAAACCACCCGTACAAACAAGCCATTCATGAGAGCCCCAGAGGTTGTGAATAGTCTGAGCTTTTTCTCAGTGTTGCAGTGTGGGGCAAAGCTATCAAGGAAATCTCAATCCAGCTCTGCAGTCCAGCTGGAATGAATTCTAAAATGAAAGGTCTCTAGATACCAAGTTAAGACCATTAGTGTTTTGAATGGTGCAGGGAAAAAGATCAGTCTCTGCGTGAATGTCTGCGGTGCCGTGAAGTCACCTCAATGCGCTGGCAGCCTCTCTAGACAGCAGATGAAAAACATCAGAATACTCAGCGGAGGGGAGAGTCAGCATTGCTGGACTGGGGAGTTAGGTGGTCTGGAGTTAACAGGAGCTTCTCCTTCTTTGCTAGTTAGAGGAGAGAGCTGACAAAAAAAGATCTTGAGGATTATTAAATGTGTTCAAGGTGGATGAGCTAATGTTCTTCCATTCCATCCATTTCATTTCCATCACACTGGCCATGATCAGCCAAAAAAAAAAAAAAAAAAAANNNNGCAAGCTACTGAATGTTTTGCTTAGCTACCACTTAGCAAAAACAATCTTCATGTCAGATGATCTATGATCTATTTATTACATGAAAATTGCTTCAGTTTAGATGGGGCTTAGGGAATAGCATTTCATCCACTTAAGAAGCCCTTCTACTTTTCTCTCTCCATCCTTAAGCTGAGTCTCTGGTATCTGGTTTTGTTACTCTGCCTTACTATTTTATAGGCAATGCTACTAGACAGAATTTTACAAACTTCAGAGAATGTTTTCCATGTACCTTTTCTAGGTACCACTCATTGTAAGAAGAATTCATTTGAACACTTCGGGTGTCTCATGCTGCATTTGTGTTCTGTGTCATTTAAATCCCAGACTGCCTGACTACTTATGGAAATGCTAATATGTGTTCAACACAGTGGCCTTTGAAAATGTCTGCAATCTTGTAAGATTATTTGTGTCAACAGAAAACAAAAAATTGAATGTGGCAATAGCTGAGAGGTGCACAGAGCAGCCGCGGTGAGGAGCGGGGCAGAGCAGCTCGATGGCTTTCCTCAGGCAACGCTGGCTGATGGAGCCACACAGGAGGGGAATATGGCATCATTTAACCACAGCAGTGTGAAGGTACAGCTAAAAAAAATCACTGCTGAGTATGCCAGGAAATAAGAAGGTGGTTCAGAGATAATTTGTCGAGCAGATGTGGTACTAAGTACAGTTCCATTTATTTATCATATTATTGGATATTGTGAGTGCCATAGCACACAGGGTAAGCTCCATAGGGTGACTGAGCCGTATTTAAAAGGGTCAGGAGTCTGGGAGTGGTGCCTAGGTCTCCCCAAAGTGCTGTATATCCCAGCTGCCAGAAGCAAATACAAATGAAGGAAGCTACGCTGGCTACCTAGGCCGGGCAAAGCTTATTCTTCACGATGGGCTCCTGCCCCTCTCAGCGTGCTCTGCCCACTGACCGTTGGGTTTTGTCGTGCAGCCCAGCAGGTCCCCTGCACAGATGCCACCGGTGCCAGAGGAGGTCCAGCACAGGAGAGCAGTACCAACTGAGGCTGGAATTTCTGTTCGGTACATGCACCATGCGTCTCACTGTGAAGAAATACTCCTCTTTACAACAGCAATGATAGCACAAATAAGTAACCTCCTTGGGGTCAAAGGGACAAAGAAATAAATATTTAATAAATAACGCAGTTCTATGCACAGAGAAAAATCTCAGCTAGAACCCACTTGCTTTTAGGTTCTTGTAAATATTCTCCAACACTTTCCCTTTGGAGACGCATTTTCCACAGCTGAAGTCTGCTCAAAACAGGTGGTCAGGGTTGTTTTGGTGTTTGTTTGGGGGAGCTTTACAGCAGAATTACAGCTGCCATGTTCTAGTTTTCAACACATTCAGAAAATAGAAACAAGTAGTCTTCTTTGCAGAGCTACAGACAGACACAATAAGCCAAGTTTTAAGGCTGCTTCAGTGTTTGTGGAGTTCTCACCAGGGAAATTTTTTTTGTATGAGCAGTACGATTTTTTCTGATTGCTTTTTGTGCTCATATCGCAGCTTTGAAAGCTGTTGACACACATGCACAACAGACTTTGCCTTTTATTTTTTTTCTGCTCAATTGAAAGCAGCTTTTCTTTCCTTAGATTTATGATATCTTGTTTTCCTGAGTATTCAAATGCTTTGAGAAAAGACAGAAAAGTATATTAATTTTCCATGGGCAATACATATTAGTAGAAAATGGGTGAATGCTTATGTTAAACCTAAACAATGCAGGCTGTTAGGACACGGAAATGCAGTATTAGCAAGCGTGCTTAAAAAAAAGATAGGAAAGAGAGACATGGAAACAGCTCCTAAACCTGAGGAAATTATCTGTAAAAGATTAACCTTACGTGTAAGCATATGCAGCAGGATGCATGCAAGATTTGTTTATAATGACCTTTAACGAATCTATGTTATGATTTGGAACCAATTCCAGACTGGATCTTCTGGCAGCTGCATGTCCTGCAGCCACACCACCAGCACTTCCAAGAGGTAGCACACTGTAGCAGAAAGTTCAGGTCTTTGTTCCATTCAGGGCTGATTTGCAACAGTTAAATGATTATTCCTAAAATTAGGAAATTCGTCTCAATTCAGAATGTGGTTCTGGAGCCCTTTATCACAAACATAAGTTATACCAATGCAGCCAAAATAGATATGCACATTTTGAGCGGTTTCTTGAGGAAAGGCCTGAGGATTTGTATTCAATTTGCATTTTGCCCTTTGGCTTTTAGATAATTAGGGACATCTCTAGATTTGTTTTTCAAATTGAGACCATTAGGGGAGGACAGTGAATTCCTGTATGAGCCTACAGGGCTGTGCTTGCCAAGGTGCAAGGCTTTTCCCAGGAAAGGAAACAAAGACTTCATTTTATTTAGCTTTATAATGAGCCATTTAGAAAAGATGGGAGAATGTGTTAACAAAGAAAAATAGAACAGAAATTGAGATATTTGAATTGTATATCCAATAGAATTATCTTCTGAGGTTTTAAGGTTTTAAAACTTCAGATGTTCTTGGAGCGGAAATCAAGTATTCATTTTAGGGAAAAAAGTCAAGATGACTAACATTGCACATATTTAATTTAGCTCCACCAATGTTTATAGCACTGGACACACAGTGTTTTACTGCAATAAGATGAGTATTTATTAACAATTCAAAATGATCTGTTCCAAAATGAACAGTGCATTCACAGTGATGTTTTACCACAGAGGTCCAGGTGTTTCCTGTCCGAGTTTGGAAAGGCTGCTAGCTTATGATAGGTTCACTGAGCAATGCTTTCATAAGTTTAATGTGCAGCAAAATAACATTTTACTCCGTCTCATCCCTCAAAATGCAAATGGTTAAACTTTTTAAATGCTGGTATTGCCTAATCTAATGTGGAGGATGGATTTGAGAAAATCTGTTTAATATGCACAAGGAACTGCCATTGTTCTTTATTGCAACATCTCTGCTGTCAATCTCTCGAAGTTTCACTAACATGGAATAGGAAAGTTAAGAACTTGATAGAAATTGTTATTTTCTACATTGTGCCTCCACAAGACGTTTATGTTGATCATAATTCCACAGATTATTGCTGGTAATGTTCTCAGTTTGATGCTTTGTTCTTTTTGAACAGTCCAGCTGGGCACCTTGGGCTGTTCAGGAGGTTGCATTTCAGCAAAGTGTTTCAAGACTATTAAGGCAACCTGCCTGAGCTGCAAAGTAGACTCTTTCCACATATCCAGAAAGAATTTTAGTGATTGTTTTACTTGTAGGAGATCACAGCAACACACTTCTCCTTATCCAGAAAACTGTGAAATTGCAAAAGATACCCTGGGAGCAGAGATAGCAGGACAGGTCATGCTGGTACACGGCGTTCCTGCTACCAGCCCATCTCCGGGTCCCCTTGGCCCACGCATGCAGCTCTCTTTCCAGGAGAACCAGGGATGTAGGAGTAGAGCAGTGGGCACTCGGGTAGCCCCCATGCTGTCCTGAGGTTCTGCATCAGAAGCAGCCATCCTCCGGGAGCAGACAAGCTCCTAAGGCTGTTATCAGACAGCCAGCACTGAATGGGCTAAAAAGAAACTTCAGTGTTCTCCATGATTGCAATCTTCATATAGTTTTACTTATATCTGAAACCCATCATTATAGAGCTTGAACTCTAGAGATCATTGCACCAACATTTCTGCATTGCTAGTGCATGTGTCCAAGCCACTGAACACATACCAATGACAGGCAAACTGACCTACTTTTCCATGACACGTTCCCCAGATGGAAAGCTTTACCTTAGGACTGTAAGTGCATGCTGTGTTCAGAAAGTATGCTCTGTTTTCACAGAGAGGAAATTAGGTTTCTGTTTATTTCTGTTTACTGCAGATTGGCTACTAAATCTTTCAATCTGCAGATTTTCTGAGGAGCTCAGAGCTGTGCTGCTGTCCGCAGCTGTACTTTTGTGTGATCACCACATCCCACCAGGGAAGTGATTTCAGCAACATTCAGTTGCTTACAAAGGCCATTTCTTCTGCAAATCTAAGCTTGATGGTAGCTGTTTGCCTTCTGAAATTGTGAGGTGGTTGTCACTTTCTTAGAAGGACCAAATACAAGTGCTTCTCCATGGAAAGTAACATGAAGATCACTTCCAAAGAGACGTGACCAGCCAAGGGAAACCAATTAGTGCCAATTAATGTGGCTCCCAGCTAAGCTAACTCCATTCTGTAAGTCTTTATGAATGCTTCGGTAGAAGTCAGGAAACGCTCCATCCCATGACAGCAACGCTGGCTGTTCAGCCGGATCCTCTAAAGCCCTATGCCAAGAGCACAGCAGAGCCCTATTTTCTGTCTGCTTCGAGAAACAAACTACATCAAGCCTGTGAAGGTACAGCTGAATTGTAAAAACCACTGTGTGAGTAGGAGGGAAGAGAAATTTTGGACAAAGTTCTAAGCCAGGAAGTGAAGATGTTATTAGAAAGCTGTTTCTAAAAAAACCCAGCCCGTCGCTCGGGAGCCATCTAGTGCTCGCCTGCTCTCTGCACCACCTCAGACCTGGCTACAAACTAAACTACTAAAACCAAAACTAAATAAAAGGACCTGTAACGTGTCAAGTCAACTACAGGAGTTGGTGTCCAGTCCTGAAAGCCTGTATGCATATAAACGTTATGGTTCTTCCGATTATTTGCATGTCAGTGCTCACAGAATTCAGCCTTTATTTTGCATAGTAATTAACACATTGGCTATAGACATTAATCAAATCCAAGAAGGCGAAGAAACAGAAAGTGCTTTCTGCACTGGTTTGTGCAATGTTTAAATAGCTAATCCCATGAGCTCCTTCCCCACTTACTGCCACTCACTGTATGCAAGGGATGAGCAAATGGGCTCTGAGGATGGGAAGCAACGTGTCTGAAGTTTGAACATTCTGGAGTTTTCCTAACTTCCAGCAGCCTTCACATCTCACTGCTACTTTTTCAGTCTCACCTTATAAGCTTTAATTTGTTTTACCTTCTTCACTTGGGATTAGTGGAAATCAGGAGCAGAATTATGTAAAGCATATGCCTTCATTTATCAAGAACTTTATATTCATTCAGTTTTTGTCCTCAAGAGGATTCAGTAGGGTGTGACTTATATTTATGTACTGTTACTGAAACAAGAAAATATCTTTCTAAATGTCTTTTAGCTGAAAATGGAGGGAAAAGGAGCAGAGCTTACACAGGCTATCTTCAGAGATTCTTTTGAAAAAAACATGCATTAAAAGGTGTTTGATACAGCTGCCTATTTTTGCTCACAACGCTTGAATTACAGACTCAAAGGCGATTATTACACTTCAGTTTCCAAAGTGACCATAAAGTACCATTAGGCATCTTTATACTGTTCCAGCCCAGCAGCTCCCAAACCATGGCTGTAGTCCAGTCCCTGCTGTCCCGCCCGCTGCTGCTGTGTGAATTCTCCTTTGTGCTAACTCATACTTAGATCCAGCTCATATAAAGTAGGAAGGGGTCCACTGTGGCATTTTACACAAAGAACTGCAGCTAGAAATCACCTGGCCCTGGGACGTGTACACTATAAATGCTCTTCAGAGCTCCAGACCAAGGCTGGAACTGCAGCACCTCTCTCTCTCGTAGCCTTTTGCTGAACACAAAGTGAAACAAGAGAAGAAGATCTTTGTGAAAGAAATCCTGTTTTCAAAACATGGTCTTTGATTATGGATGCTAATAATGTCAACATGAGAACCCTAGGTAGAACGAAGTGTGCTCTGCCATGTAGGCTGAGCTGATGACATTACAGCAAAAAAGTTTTTCTGTGGCCGGAAAAGCCAAATAACAGTTTTTCTACAAATTAAAGCCCCCTTTCCTAAAGGATTTTCCTAAATCCTTTGTTTTCCTCTCCCACATGAGCCTTAGCCTTCCCTTGTGTCCCTGTGACCCATCCACTGAGCGACACTCCAGCCCGCCGTGACTTGCCCAGAGCAGCACACGTGCTCCTCAGCCACCTGGCTCCTGCCCTCCCCTGCCCTCGGCCGGCTTTCCTGACAGCTGGGGTGTCTTTTTGGCTTCTCACCATCTGTCAAGGTTGGCAGAAATTAGCCAAGAAGTTCAAAAGTTACTGGGAGGAGACTGGAGAGAGCACATTTGGACAAGCTGCATTTCCCTGAGAAGTCAGGCTAAAAGGGACCTGGAGACATTTGTTGGAGCCTCCTCCTCCTCCTTCCGCTCCTTGTGGGCAGTGGAGCATTTCCAGGAGAAGGGAAGTATTTTATGTACTAGCGCTTATAAGCAAAATGTCACACCTAATGCATAGGTATGCTCCAGCACGTGCCACGTCCCTTGGCCTTTGCACCCGTGCTCTGCTCAGAGGCAGGACTCCCGTGCCCGTTGGGGAGCAGCACGGAGGTGCTGGGTCCTCCAAGAAACAGCCGTGGCTGCAAGCCCTTGCAAACTCTGGCCAGAATCAAAAGAAACCAGCCCAGAAGACAGGGAGACAGTGGTACATCAGTAAAGGTCTTGTCAACACAGAGTTGACCATCTTGGGCTTGGATTAGAATCCTGCCGTGGAGGTACCATGCGGCAGGGCTGCGCTGGGGCTGAGCTGGGGCTGCTCGCTCATTTCTCCGGCTGAGACATAATTCCGTCAGGTCTCGGGCGAGTAGTCAGAGCTTGAGTTCTGAGCCGCTTCCAGGCAGCTCTGGTGAATAAAAACCCTCATTATTTCAGAGATCTACTAATTGTTTTTTTGATTCAGAACACTGGAAATGAGAACACCTATTTTTCTATTTTTGCTGACTCCAGCGCTTTTTGGCATAGGCACCCTGGGGAAGCAGTGATTTAGTCATCCAACCACGTAACAACGTGGGGCTTAATGAGTAACACATTTGTACTTTCCATTCTCAGTCTGAGAAAGGGCCTATAAATAAAGCATATTTGCCCTCAGATCAAGAAACCCTTTTTCTTAAATAATGTCATTAAATTTTAAATTAGATGTACTGGCAATTACTGGTGAAAATGTTAAATACTGGACAACCCATGAATATGACCTAATTTAATATAATTTTATAAATGCTTGAATTCAATTAAATAAAAACTTTTGTATAACATTTAAACTGTTTGCTTAGTTCTCCCCAGAGCTCACAGTAGGTTACTGTGAGCCAAACAGCATTACAGCATTTGTTTAAAATGCCAAAAGGCTTAGGATAGATCCTATACACTTCTGGCTGAATCCCTAGTCACTGAACAGCAATTTCTGGGCAGAAGCTGCTGTACTAAATAATTGCTAGCTAATAAATATATTTTAGACACTTTATAAACGTGGATGTTAAACCTGTTAGAGTAAATGAAATGTTTATTGCAGAAAAATACACAATTTGCTATTTTGACCTGGGTGCGTTGTCATGGAAACCAAAAATCTTTCTTGTGCAATAAAAAATCTGCTTGTCATCTGATTTGAGCCGGTTATTTGCACAGGTGGTTTTCTTAGCAGACAAGTACTTAGTAAAAACAAATCTATTCTTTCTCAATAGTTCCATTATGTGTTCCCACAACAATGCGTTTCATTTCACTAGCTTTGTAATTAATGATCCATTATCAACTAATTAAATCATATTTAGGTTTTATATGAGTTCATCTGTTACACAATGCTTGCTCCCCAATCCTCCTTCCTGGGTGTGTTAACCTTGTTTAAGAGTTTTAATTAATGGTGAGAATGAAGTATTGTAGGTTGCGCGGTATTTCAGACAGGCTAAAGTAGTAACAAATGTGGACACGTAAATATATCCAACAATTTAATACCAATTTCCTTAAATGAAATAAAGCAGCAGTAGGAGTAACTGAAATCAGATTTCCAATCTGTACGTAAAACTGTTGTAAAATATTAAGTTCATATGGTTGCAGACAATGGAAACTGAAATGTGAACTATGCTAACTGTTCCAAAATGTCATCCAAAAGAAAATTCACTTAATAGACAACATCTTTGCTGCTAGGCCTGCTCCAGACCTCACTGAGATGAGTGAAAACACATTCATTAACCGATTTCGGATCCAGTCCTTGATTGGCAATGCTTTGGGCAGAGGCTGTCTCTGTCTTCGACAGCCTGTCACGCAGTACCGCGGGTTTGTAAGCCGGGGCTGACTTTTTTACAGTATCATAAAAAGCAGTAGTAGTAGAGGTGAGATGGAAACAGATAGGCTAAGACAAACAAAAGCACTTTTGATTGCGCTGTATTTTCTACAGGAAGGTTAAGATAGACTCAGAGGACATGATGACAGAGTTTTAAAAACAATCCCTGTATGATTTCACTGACATCTTATAAACCGTTAGTACTTGAGACTAACGATACCCATAATCAAACAGGACCGAGTGGATGTTTTTCCATTTCTCTCTCCACCTCATACCCACAGGACAGCAATGTCACTCACACACAAACTTATCTAGACTGGCAGATTATTGATTAAACTTGTGCAACATCCCCCGTGGGGCACCGACCCCTCATGCATGCTCCGCAGCTGCCTGCGTTACACCTCATCTCGCTCTGGTCTCCCCTGTGGCAGTGGTACCTCGTGCATCTGGTCTGTCACCTAGTGACCACCATGCCCCCGGCGCATGGTATCACGGCGGGGGAACGGGTGGGTCATCAGGGAGCTGGGCGTGGGAGCACATGGTACCACAGGGTGACGTGTGTCCGTCCCTGGCCCTGGAGCACGTCCTGGGGTCCCCCTATGGGGTGGGTTGGGCACAGTCCTCAGCACCAGCGTCTCATCAGCCCGTGCTGTGCAGAGCCCTGCCTCAAAGTGTTGCTCAACTGAAGAAGGTGAAGCCCTAAAGAAAGAGATACTGTGTCCCATCTGGAGGGACGCAGAGGGTTAAGTGTGAAATTTCCCATTTGAAGCCATTGGCTCGGGAGCTGCTTTTCTAGGCAGTTTCAGCCATCTGCTACAAATGAGAAGCTGTGCAGGATTTAAGATTTCAAGAAAATATTTTAGGTAAATAACAGGCCCTTACACATTACTTTTAAAATGTGGCAAATAGTGTAAACAGCTTTTTGAGACTGATTACGCAAGTTATATGTTTAGTCTACAAAGTGGGTACCGCTAACTAAAGCTCCTTTGTTGGAATGGCTTTATCAAAGATGTAAGAATCAGGTTTTATACATGCAGTGGAATGTAAAATCACGTGCAATGTGAGTGCCTATGAAACGCAACACTTCACACAGTTAAGAAATTACATTAGTTAACAATTCTATTTTATATTATCACTATTTGTAACAAATTCACTCATAGAGAACAGCAGTACATATAATCAGTATTGTACTTAAATTTGTTTGATTAATGCAAAAATGGATTTTACTCATGTACTAGAATATTTTCCGTAGATGTTTCACTAGATGGCACTGCCGTACTATAAACATTGGAAGAACATGTAGTTCAGTTCCTGCATCTAAGAGTTTATCTATAATCCAGTTTACTTTTGTAATACATATTAGGTGTGATGGTGATGAGTATTTACCATAAAACAAACCATGTTGAGATCTGGACTCATACACATTGGTTTGCTGTGTCCCACACGTGGACACAGACACGTACACATTGGAACACAATGGAGGGGCTCAAGGGGAACTGTAACTAGAGCAAGTATTTCCGTTCCCAAAAGAAAAGAGGGGAAGAAACTGTTCTGAAGAGTGAAAGGAGCAGGAAAAGAACAGGTTTCAAATTTTTGAGAGGAATCAGGAAAAAAGGGAGCTGTGGCCAAAAATGGAACGACAGCTTTAACATATTAAAAATGCCAATAAACTTGGAAAGGCTACGCTTATAGAGCAGAAATTCTACAAAAAGCTTAGAAAAGAGGAAAGACTTTCCAGATTGAATTTGAGGGTAGATAAGAGGTACTTTAGCGATATTATATTTCCTTATCTTGGAGAAAGAAACTATCCTGTCCGTAATCTTAACGATTTCCCTGAAGATTAGGGAATAGCAAACTAGGGTCAGCTCTTCGTCTGCTGTTGACTTTCATGGCTCCTCTGGCTTAAGTGAAGTCACTCTGACTTAAACCAGATGAAGATCAGACCTCTGTTAGTTTGAAGTGTTTATCAAGCAAGCAGATAACATCTTTTAGGGTTTTTTCTCCCAAAGAATATTATTAAATTATGTGCAACGTTTAGGCATCCTGTATTTTCTCTAAATTGTGTTAACAATGTGTTTTTTATTGACGCACTCGGATGTTCCAGTTGTTACTTGCATTTTTCTTTAATTGATCTCATCCGGGCTAATGCATTGTATTTAAAGTAGAGATTTGGTAATCCTAAAGTTTCATACACATGAAGCTAAAGGCACAAACCGTGTGCTCTGACAGATGAGATTTGGCAGATTTAGCTGCAGTGGCTTAAGACATGACCACCTCCAGCTGTTCATCTAATGCCTCTCTGCCTTCCAGCATCAGTGTCCTCTAGGAAGGGTGACAGAATGGGACACGTGTCAGCACTTCAAGTGCCCCAGTTCACAGCCCAGCATTTCAGCCTAAAGCATGGGTGAGGGGAGTGTGAAATACAAGAGTGAGCTAGGCGGATGTACGGACACATTCTCCCTGCTACAATGGCAGCAATCGGCATCAACACCGGGCAGACAGCTGGGGTAGGAACAAATGCCACAGCTAAATCTGTCAGGGCTGATAATGAGAGCCGAAGGCATCAGCAGACTTACAGAAATGTGTACTTCAGTCCAGCCCTGGTAACAAAACACTTGAGCACCTTCTCAATCTCATTGACTTCACAGGTCTTAATGCCTAAACCAAAGCCTATAAAAACTCACTAACTAACTTTTAATCAGTTCTGCATGAGGGGTTAAAATAAGGGTATTCTGTTTCATTATTAAAATTACTTGCAATTTTGTGGCTTCTGACATTATTGCAGTGCAATAATACCACCACACAGCAGCGAGTATAGAGCCCTATTTCATGAAGGCTGTCCTTGTGCAGCGACAGATAAGAGTCACTAGGGTGGGCTCTAGATGAGTCTGAACCATAACCTTTTCTTGTTAGAAAATTTTACTTATGCAGTATTTCAAAGCCTGGTAATCATGTTTTTCCTGTTGATCCAGTGAAAAATAGTGTTAATATTTTCCCTGAGATGCAATTTTCATCGTATGATATATACTTTTAGCATTGGAACTGGTGTTATTGCTGACTATAAGTCTCTGAGTAAGAAAAAAAAACTTCTATCAAAATTATAACTGCTGAATACAGAATACTGCATTTACATCACATGGCTGTTACACAAATTGTGATTTTCGTTCTGGACAATTTAGAGTCAAGTAAAACTGAAAGTTTTCCCAAACTCCACAAACCTGATCCTGAGAATATCACGTTTGTCTATCGCCAGTCACAAGTCCCAGCAGATCCTGAAATGTGTGAAGCATTGGAGTCATCAAACACCAGCATCTCAGGAGAAAATACAACATGAATTCCTCAATGTTAAAATAATTCTTTTTCATCTGGCCCTCCTTTGACTTCTGGTGCAAAGTGATTGCAAGCCGCTGCCCGGCTGGCAGAGAGCCCGTGTGATATTAGTTCATCTCCAATGAAGTTTCCAATTAGTTCACGTCCAATTCAGACTGCTGAGACATGCATCCAGCCTTCCCCAGACAACTTGTCTTTTTACAACCAGGAGCATTGACAAGTGGAAGAAGAGTGATTTAGCCATTTGGCCAGGATTTAAAGACTTTGTTGTGCAAACAGAATGCCTGGCTTGCAGAAGTGCCAGATAAATGGGTCCTGCTCCCACACACATCGACTGGGCTCGCGGTTCCAGCGCTGCAGGTTCCTCAGTAGGGCAAAATTAGAGATGATGAAATTTTTATGTTTGTTTCAAGCCTAAGGTGGGTACTAACCCATTTTGGACAAAAGGCCAATGTCACTTTTGCTCAGGAGAAGGGAGCAATCATTGCAAACATGACCAAAGGAGCTCAGGGGTTTGGGTGGCCTTGGGAGCTGGCTTAATGAGGAAGGGAGACACAGAAGCGCACCCATGGCTCCATGCCATGGTTTTCTCCAGGTGGGAGCTTCCACAGCACTTTTCATTCAGCCTAATTGGGTTCCTCTGGAAGTCAAGAGGAGTTTGATCACTGCTGTCACCAGGAGCACGGTTAGTTAAACAGAAAGCACTTTTGTACCGGTATCACCTTCATACATATAATTGAGATATTGAATAATAAACCTCATTTACTTGGAATTGTTAGCAGGGCTGTAACCCCATGCAGTGTGGCACATGCTTCATGGCACGGGAGGCTAGAGTGCCTGTTTCCCCACGACACCCCTTCATCCTCATACGTACAGTATTATAAAAAAAAATATGGAAATATCAAAAATGGCTGGGGCAGTTGTGTTTCTTTAAAAATATTGGAATTGAATTTGTTATTAAAGTTCATTACTGTGCATCCATATTTACATATTTTTATGAGCATATTCACTGGCCATGACAGATTCAAAAGCAGGCTGATGCTTGAAAGTGTCAGTAAGTAGCAACAGCTATATGGTTTCTATGTTTTAATAACTGTGTTTATTTAAATGTTCTCTCGATAGTCAGCTGCAGACTTGTAAATGATCATTCTGGAGGGTGTCTCTCCAGACAGAGATATAAAAATATATTTGACCAACTTGTGATATATTGTATTTTTCTTTATAATCTCATTAAAAAGTGTGCGGTGAACACAAAACCATAATTTACCTGCTGTTGTAGTTTCATTAAACATCAAAGGGGTGCTTGATGGAGTAGAATAATCCTATTCTGCATCCTTCATTGAACATCTTTCAGAATAAGTTTATTCATTTAATTAGAAGGTTTGTCTAAGTGAAGATTGCACTGGTTTTACTACTCTGACCAAATTTGCATTTGTTATCCAAAGCACCCTCTGTTTCACTGTACTTATTATAAGTGTGTTAGAACACATGCTGCAAAATATCTCCACAAACTGGGACTTATTTCCAAAATTGTGTTAGTACTAATTCAAAAGTGAAGGAACAGAGAAGCTCCATTACACTTTAAAGTGGAATTTTCCCTTCAAATCTGTGGATTAGTCATGGCAAACAATGAAATGTTTAACTCAACATTAAATGGGATTATTAAATATCTTTTCAAAGTGGAAAATCACATGCATTATTCTATTCTCAGTACAAAAGGACAGTGAATTAGTTTCTGCCTTCATTCAGTATAAAACAATGAATAATACCACGGGCATACTTCAGCCTCCGAGGACTCTGCTGAATCACATACACTGGAAACTGTCTGGATCATTTTAATATGAAGGTGACATTCTCTGTGATAAAAACATGGTATTGTTGTAATGACAGTGAGGCTTGTAACAGTTGGGGTGTTGCAAACTTGGATACAGTAAACTGGGACATGGTATCTAAGGCAAATTTTACCTTCCGATCTCGGTCCTATATGCAAACAGTTCTGGAAAGATGCTTTGCGGCTCAGCAGCCGTAACACACAGTTGGAAGAGTAAAGCTGTTTCATTTCCATTTTTCTCTTTTATGTGTCTGGCTTTTGGGAGTGTGACCTTTCTCACATCTAGATCGATATGTCTGTAACCATTAATTCTAGGAAAAGCAGGGCCTGTTTGTAACGCTAGAGATTAGGACATAACACATGGTCAAGTCTCTCCCTGACAAAGAATGGATAGGTGGCTAACTAGGCAGTTCTCTGCTTAATCAATGACACTGGCTTCCCTACAGCTTCCAGGCTGTAGAGGTAGATAGCTCTTCAGCATCCAAAACAGCAAGAAGGGAACAAAGCTGGAATGCATAGCCCAAAAACTAATGCATCATCTTAAAGAAATTTTTTTTCTTACATAATATTTGACTCCCTCACATGCCTGTACTGGGCTAGATGTAAGCTTATTTCATGCACGGTATCAAATAAATTGCCAGTATTTTCTAGAATCATGTATCTTTTCTCATGTGACTAATAGTCATAATGAACATCCATAGATAGCAAAAACATTGCTGAGCCCAGTACTCAGGATTCTCACCCCCAGATAAGCATGAAAAGCTTTCAGTCAACTGGGCAAAATTATTTTTAAGGAAAAAAATATCAGATAGAAATTATGCCAGCCTAACAGAAATTGTCTTTCTATGGGCACCTGAAAGGATCTTTGGAAGTGGGGTTGTTAGTTAATGAGATCATTTGAATAGTCTTTGTAAGTGGCCGGCGATCCCACGAGGACGGAAGCGGTACCAGTCTTTCACCTTCTGGCCCGTCTCACATTGAGCAATGACAAGGTTGCCTGAAATGTATTCTTTGGAGACTGCTTTAGAGAAAACAAAGTGAAGGGCACTTACTAGATTTTTGTGCTACATCTCATTTGCTAAAGCATACCTCTCAGGAAAACCTTCCCTTTGGCCCCAGCTGCAGTTGTTGCAGTTCATGCAGGACAATACTTCCTATGATTGCAAAACTCTGTTTATGTGGCTTCAGAATGGTTTCAAAACTCTGGGGTTTTTGTACTGGACTGTTCCCGGGTAGGAAAGTATGAAGAAGTCTTCGCTGTGGTGAAGTGAGTTAAAGGTGTTGTGAGTGGGTTAAAGGATTTATTATGAGCTGACCTCATGCTGAGATCTGATTAGGGATTTTGCTCATGGTTTATTTGGGGCAGTAAGAGATAACAAAGATGCCCAGTTGTGGTCAGGGGCTTGCTTCTTTTGTTACTGTAATTACTACTTAGAGGCAGGTTAGTGTTTAAAATAATCTGATACTTTTGTTACACAAATCCATATTAACCCAACAGAATGACCAGGTAACTTGAGGCATTAGTGAGCCCTAGGACAGTCACATCATGTTTTGAGGAGCTCTTAACAGTCAGTACAATAAAACTGTATTTATCCTCAACCAGATTTTTCTGCCTACCAAAACATCCAGGGGAGTGACACAACTGCTTCTCTAGAAAGGAACAAGATGGAGAAAAATAATTGAGTCAGTGTACAAAATATTTTGAACGCAGGAGGTGCATTTAAAAAACTTATCTTTTCATGGGATGAAATAAAGTTTAATCAATTTATTTTATTCTGAATATTTCAGAGCAGAAAATAAATCTTTATTTGTTTTATCAGTTGCTGCCAGTCATCTCTTGTCCTGCCACTGTTGAATGCCCTGGCTATTCTATGAGCCTGTGATCTCCATTTCATGTTTGTTAGAAGCTTTCTCTCGCTTAGCTTTGTGCCATCCCTGCAGAAGGGTGTGGCAAATAAAACAAGCAGGTACAGAGTCATGCCAAAAACTCAGTCCTTGAGCATAAAGAACAAGTTTTGGATTGAGTCAGCATAGGTCATGGTTCAGCAAGCTGGTGTTTTTCTGGGGTGGCTGCCATCATGTGCTTCAGCAGCTGAGCATTCACTTTTGAGGTAGTGGGTGTAAACCCGTCTCCACTAAATCAGTGGCAAAATTCCCATCAGCTTCAAGGAGACGAGGGTGTCTTCTCAAGTCTCTAGGCTCAGTGTGGTATTTCTTTTCTGTGCACACTATGCCAATGCTTTGCTTTTCCCATGTTCCCTGTGGATTATTTGATACGACAACTATTGATCTATATTGAACCTTATTTTTCTTTTCTTCTTTTTTTTATTTTTTAATTTCACTTTCATGGTGCTTCCATCCAGCCTTTACTTAAAAGAATAAACCATTTACCAGGAAGACAAAGTAAGTCTGTAGTCCCTTTGGATTTGAAGTAAATTTTTAACATATAAATTGAAGCGCAGGTGCTTGAACCTGTATCTAAAAGATGCCAAGGTGAAATAAGCTTTCAGAGAAATGAGAAATGGCAGAATTCCTTGCAGTGGCATGTTAACTCTGAAGCATAGTGGTAGTTCAAAGGGCATGAACACTCTCAGAGTTGCTATTATTCTTTCACTGCTGTGCAGTTAAAAATGAGACAAGCTGCACACATTTCTGTGAGCGGTCATGAATGAATACTGAACGGCTAATGTACCTTCTGAAGTACTGATAGAAAGAACTTTTATTTGAAGCTTTTTCTATATGTTGTTTTGCATATTTTTATCAGCTCTATTTCTTAACCAAATCTTCTGTTCTAACAACTTGAGTTTGTTTGTTCCTGCATGCTTGAGGTAAGATGCTGGTGACACATGAAGAGTAAATGTATCAGCTGATTTAATTAACTTGCATTCTTTTTCTGCGTTTTGTGTTTTATCTTGCGCTGTTCATCATCCACTTGATAAAAAGTACCTAGATATTTGTCATATGTAATGTGTCAAATCACAGCTGAGCAGATACTGAACCAAGATATTCAGTTTTCTAGCCCTGTCTTTCAGTGTGGGATTTCCACCTCTGTAGGGTGAGGACTGGGTTAAGTTGGGCTGTTAGAGGTACTAAGCTTGAAGCAGCTGTGTTGAACCTGTCCCAGAGTAATCTACATATGGCTACTGAGAGAAACAAATCTAAGTTTGTTTTAAATTGATTAGTCAAACTTCACTAAATGCTTGTGTCGACATTCTCATTTGGAGTTAAAGCAGCTTTAATTCAGTTTCATTCACTTAGAAAATTGATTAACTGTATGGACAGAGCATTGCAAGCAATAATATTGCCACGGCTTAATGAGTTACCATTCATCAGCTGACTGTCAATAACTTCTTGTCTATAAACTCCCATTCCACCACCATTGCAGGGTTTTGCCTTGTCATTGTGAGGGGCTGACAGCCTACACATAGCCAGGCCAAGCCGCTAAGCTGACAGGCAGTCATCTTTTCATCTCAATTGCCTTGAATCATACCCCATCCTTCTGAAGTTTAGACAAGCTCTAACTTCTGTGGGGCACTGTAGTGTGGATTCCAGTGCAAACAGCCCTTATGTACATTGAGGACCACCACCAGGACACACCGCATTTCGGGAAAACAGCATCCCTTATGGGAAAAGGAAAAAACCCTACTTCTGTGCCGGTTTATGGGTGAAGCCTACACAAGCTGTGTCACAGGACGGGGGTGCCAGGAGCAGGGAGGAGGCCCGTTGGCATATCATTTCCTAGCAGTACTACTCCACGGAAAGCCAGTGTGCTCTCGTGCCATTTTGGGGCAGTATGTACTGTCCCAGGGTAGCTGGCATAGACATACACTCATATAGCAATCTAGCTTTGCCAACAAGGTAGATACTGTAGACTTATTTACCCTCCTGAGCATCACAGTCAACAAGCTCAGGCTGTGCTTTGTGCTGCCGTCACTCATCTGCTGCCCTGGGTGCAAGGGAGCTGGCAGAAAGCTCACGGAGCAGTTGCTCACTTCCATGAGCACAAAGCAGACGTACCTTACGCAATGCTGAATTCAATGCAAGTGACCAAGGTAGATACCATTGCAATTTCAGTTTTACCAAAATTATTTCCAGTAAGCATTCCCATAGTTTAAAAACTCTACAAAGTTGACTATACAGTGAAACAACTTGAATTATACAGTTTAAATTCAGTATGAGCCCCATTGAAGGAAGTAAGATGAACAAGTGAAAGGCAAGCACTCTGCAGGACTTTTCAAATTATTATAAAGTTTGGAAAATTGGGCCCACCGTGTCTGTTACCCACTTTATAACAATCATAACTCTATTGTTTTCTTTGTTACTCTGCTGGATACTCTCACGGATCTTAAAGCCTTGCCAGTTGTTTTATTTATTGGTAATTTTGTTGAATGCTATGGTAAAACGTATTAATTGGACTTTATTCATAGTGTTAAAATATGTTTTCCCGTATGACTGTTTGTAGCAGCCAGGGAAGTTAAGTAAACCCATGGTTTAGTTGTTGTGGGGTTAAACCATGACAATACCACAGAGAGAGTTAAGACTGGTATTGGTTATTTGCTTCCTTCATTATCTTCAGATTTAAATCAAGGAAAGCACAACTGTTTTTCAAATTTTGAAGCAGCTTTTTACGACTTTCTGTGGTACTTGTATTGAGATAGACTCCTTATATGGGGTTATCTCTTCATGGTCATCCAAACTTACTCAAATACCCACCTGTTCCTGGCACAGGCTCTCTAACAGAAGCACAAGTGAGGTCTTTGGGGAAGGCAGTTTGGGGTTTGGAAATACAGGTTTGAACTACACTAGACTGCCCAATTAAATGATGATCAGTCAGTCTCAGTAGGGATTAACCTCTCTTTTCCCTTCACGTGGCAATGTCCAGCTCCAGCTATCTTGAAGGGATATGATTTTTGGGGATTGCTAATATCTCATGTACATGAACAAGTTCCTCTGAAGCCACTGAACTACAATGGTGTATTTGAGCACATATGCTCTGACTCCTTTTGTCGCTCTTTCCCAGACTTTTTGGAAACATCAGGAATAAACCAGTTCAGGAAATCTATATTCTGAAGAAAAAAGGGTATTCTTTGATCAGCAAGAAGCTGATCATATTCACATAAGCAAAACGCGCACAATACAAAGACCTAAAACTCAAGGATGATACGGTTCAGAGTAGCTAGTGTGGCGGAGCCTTTAGATGTGAAAAGCGCATGAGGAAAGCACAGGGATTAAAAGCAGAGAAGCAACACTGTAGGTTGTGGTAGAAGCAAGGACACTGGTGTTTTAGTTAGATAAAAATGACAGAATTAGTTGCTTCTTATGAAAGCCACCACAGATGCTTTTTAAAAATTCATTCAGCCCTCCTTTTATCAAGTAGAAACCTGTTTCTCGTTGGGCTGTATGAAATTTATCATTTTAAATTAAAACATTCCAGTAAATCACCTCTTTGCCACAGAACTCGCCAAACAAATCAGCCATAACCAAGATCGGGAAAATAAATTTAAAAAAAAAAAAGTCTGCTAATCTGTTCATTTATGTATTACTTTAAAATAGTCATTGTGGGGCCTTTGCCATTATCTGTGGCAGGCATATAATTGTGGAAAATTTTAACGGTCCCATCTGGCTCCCCAATATATTTATTCTAATTGTGAAAAAGCAGGGATATTCTTGCCTCTCATTAGTGTAAGCTTACTTGCCTTAGTTTCTTTCTCATAACAACATAGGTCAAAGAGGAGACACCTTAATGAGAATCTTGGTAACATAAACAGGAAATGTGATTCATTTTCTTATCTTCATTTGCAACTCAAAACTTCATGCCCAAAATGAAAACACTAATTTTCTTTAATTCGTTTTTTTGCTTTGTCTTTCTCTTGGGCCTTTATCTATTAAGCAGGGCAATTATAGGATGTATTTTCATCATAAGTATTAATATTCCCATTTATGAATTAATTTACCAGCATAGGAATAAGGAACTAAAGGACAATATAATTTTAATTCCTTGGTTTTATCTCTGGAAACAGTTGTTTTCACTTCTTCAACCCACAAATTAAATGCAAAGGAAGAATTACATAGAGTCAAAGCTATTTAAAGTTGAGATGATCAAAAAGAAAAGAGCAGGGCACTTCAGCTTTCTGTCAACACATCGTCTATATGCATTGCCTTCATATAGTTGTACAGAGGCCAAAGATAACAATTAGCCGTATTTCCCTATATGCTTGGAAAGCAGAAAAGGTGATGCTGTTCCAAGCTTGTCATTTTATTTCTTACATACAGAAAAGCACACGTATTTAGGAGGTGCTCATACACTGTGCTATACGATTGCTAAGCTCTGAACACAGGAGAAATAGAAATAAAATCAAATAATCCCTCTTCCATTTTACTTATGATGCAATTCGACATGCATTTCTTGGCACTGGAAACAGTGATCTATTGTATCAGCTGAGAACTGGGTAAGCACGTTCGAGCTGGAGCGGGCAGAATTGGCCAGGGTTAACTGGGTTTGGTGTGTTGCTCCAAACCCCATGCAGCATGTCTTTGGGAGCTTGGCTGCTCACTATTCACTGAAGTTTAAAGGAAGTGCTGCCCTGTCTCAGGTTCATCCAGGCACTAATTCTTAGTCCAGGTGTAGCACTGTTCTTGGTGATACGTTGTCAGCAGCAGCAGCTGGAGCTAGGGAAGCTCCCAAGCTGCTTCCACAATCCTTTTCTTTAGCTCAGGTGTTATTTCCGTAGGAGGGCTGCTCTCCTCAAATTAGGCAAACAAAAGAGGAGTTCTTTAATGAAAAATAACTCTCCTGTGAGGACATGCCGGAATATGTTGCCTATTGTGCAAAAAAAAGTTTGATGCAACTATTTTCTTATGCTTCTCATGCTTTTGTTGATCCTGGGATATGAAACAGGTATATATATATATCAAGTTGTTGCATATTTATTGCCCAAGGTAGAATATCTGGTTTGGGTTTTTTTGAGAAAAAATGCTGAAGGCAGGAGCGTTTAATCCTCCAGTATCTGGGGAATCTGAAGTTTCACAAACAGGACTGCACACATGTTCCTCCATTGTGTTGCATTTCTGTTTAGTTGATTGAGGATACTTCAAACAAAGCATTTTAGTTCCGCAAAGCTTATCTGGGGAAGATCAGGCGTGCTATTTAAGCCACTTGCTAAAGCAAGGAACTCAAGAGAAAGGTTAGCAAATGGTCAAAACCAGCACTGCAGCTGTGAACACCCTAGCTTCGGAAAATCGCATCTGGATCCAAAAGTTACAATTAAAGCCAAGTGTTTCCAGATATATCTATTTTAGCTTGTAGAATACCAAGTACTTAACTATGTAAAACTGTCTTCTCATTACATATGTTGGTTTGGGAATAATTACAAAACAATTACAAAACCGAGTACATTTCTTACTAGTCTGTCAGGATCAAACTCTGTTTTTAAGCATATATTTTCTGCATAGCTCATATACATCAAGTGTGCTATGAAAGTGCAAACCTGAAGGTGGGCTGTGGTATGTCAAATTTTGCATGGAAAGTATTAATTTTTCTTCATTTCTAATGCAAAAATTGCCTTTGAATGCTTGCACTTGGATATTTAAAATAAATGCCTTCCCAGACAACTTGCAATTTAATTGAGTTGAAATTAAATGCTAAATACAACAGCTATAGATTTTTAATATGCTCCTTCAAATCACTGTCCTTTAGCATAAAAGTAGGTTACTATCACTTTTGGGAATGGGTTCATCCCATGAAATCAAGTAGCAAAACCTCACCAAAGTCACTTTTTCTCTGGCATTTAACTGAAGAGCTAAGTACACAATCACTACATGCATTTTCATAAAGCTACTCGGGGGATGATATGTGAAAATAATTTATGTCTGCTTTATGCAAGGTCATTAGCACTCGTACAGAACGCTAATAATGACACTAAACTATCTCCTATACTTATCATGTTTGCATAATATAGTATTTTTGGTGAAAAAAAGAATTTAATGGCAAAGCCTGCATCTTTTGAAATAGAGTATTTAAAGGTTGCCGATGTTTTGATGGAATTTTTTTTGTGAGATGTTTAGTTTGTATGTGAATTGCATTAGAATAGACTCATAACTGAAATTTCTGTACAATTTTAAGCAAATTGTAGCTTTAGAAAAAAACAGCTGTAGCCATTAAGTGAAGCAGCTGTGTACTGTAAGAGTGAGTTTTGCTCCGTGAGGGTGACTTTTGTGTTCGTGGGTGTGTGTTCGTGTTCTTTGCTTTTGGACTGCTACATTCTTTGTGGATGATTAGAGCATGCAACTGAAACACAGACTTTATCATGCATACCTTTACAAACACAGAATAAGAACCGGACTTTGCTCAGAAAGACTGCAGTCTAGGCAGATAAATAGGATGGAATTTTAAAATAAAGGCAGAATAATCTCATCCTAAAACACGATGAAGAAGTAGAGGTGATATGGGACTTGGTACAAAAGCATTAATTTGATGGAATAGAAATGGTTAATTTATTTAGTTCAATTTAAAAAGCCCCAGGAGCTTTACATTTTCTTTTTGCACATAGCCATCACTGCCCCAAGCAATTCTGCAGTTTCCTTCTGCATAAGCCAGGCTGCAAAAGCAAAATGTTCCTTGCTTGAGTCACCTAACCCGAGCAGTTCAGTCTGTTAGGTAGGCTTATTCCATCCCCATCCCTACTGACAGCATTGGGTGCTTTAAAAAAAAGTAGTTGAATTTGTTTATGTTTAAAATAATGCAGCTAATGCTTTCATAATAATCTAGTTACTAGGGTGCTCAGTAAGAAACCTACATGCAGCACTCTCCTCAAATCCGCACTATTCACAAAGTAGATTAATGCCCTAATCTTTTGCATACGAAAAAGGAATTAAATCACATTTACTATCTGTCCTGCTGAACTTGTGACTCTACTGGGTCAGATTCTTCCTAATTTGGGTCCGCTTGGATATCTCTGATGGTTACACTCATCATTTGTATTTACCTTTTTAACAAAAAAAGATTGTGTAAAGCCATACATCACACTGAAGCTCTGAGGGGAACAAGCCGCTGCCTGTGTGTTGAGCATATTCCTCAGCCCAATCCCCCTTAGACTGTTGTTCTCACTCAGACCCACGCGCGTGGTGGATCATCATTCTCCCACATCAACCTGTTTGCACATCAGAAATGCCAGTTACAGAGTGTTTGTGATTGGCATTCACTGGGACCATCTTACCCATGTTGAGTGGCCATAAAAAGACACAATCTGCTAGTTAGATCTAGACAACGTCAGTAATAGTAACACAGCTAATATGCGAGGCTCTGTATCTTCTTATCCGTTATCTCAGCCCTTTTCTTACAAGCATGTACATCCTTCACTACCTGGCAGCTGTATCCGCTCACCCGCTCCTCCTCAAGATTATCCATATTCACTGATTAAGATAAAATTTTGTGGACAAAAGCGGCAAAGCAGTATCTCACATGCTGTTTATTGTTAAGGGGATATTTAATAGCTTTTAAATTCATTTAAGAAAATGGGAGCAGTGAGTCACATGTAATTATTCCCAGATAGATCATTAATTACTTGATAAAGTTTCTACATAATGCTGCCTTTTGCTTTTTTGCCATAATGATGGGTTATTTCTCATTTATCTCAGTTTGCTTGTCACTTATTCCAGTTCCCTTTCATCCCCTATCTGTGGTATGTATGTAAATATTACAGATTGAGATTGATAAAGGTTTAAAAAAAAAGGCTGTGACTTTATTGGATTACAGTACAGTTTATGAGAAACTCATTTGATTATTGTGTTAGAATGGTATCATTTGCACCAACACAAGTATGGCTGGTTTGGTACCTAAATGGTAACTGCATTTTTCATGGGTTTGTAATTCAGCTTTAGAAACTTGAGTTTGTTTGAGAATGCTAAACAAAGATACCAATAGAAAAATTACACTTAAAACTAAAGTTGCTCTTTTAAAAAGTGCACCTGGTTACACTAGGCTTTTCTTTCTCCCTTTAAGCCCAACTTAAGCTTAAGCTCAGAAGCTTAAGCATGCATTAAAAGAGCGAGGTTGGAGGTACATTTGAGCTATATGTTCTTGAAGAACAGTAAGTGTGTAGGCTCTAACAAATTAACAAGATGGATGTGCCCACTTAAATGGACATCTAGATTGATGCCATTTTCTCCTTTGTGTCTTCTGAGACACAACCTAACAAGTTCAGAAGGAAGCAGAAACATAAGAGGCTGAAACTCAAGGCAAAGTCATTAGTTCCCCCTGGTGTTTGTTAATTTTACTGTTTAACCGATTGGGACATCCCATGGCAATGTGTCCCTTTGGTGCTGCTTCACCTACCACCTGCTGTACCTTCAAACATTCCTCCCATTGCAAGTCACAGAATAACAACAGCACAGAGAAGGCACACGGGAGGACCACTTTTTCAGAGGTTACACTTGATCACAGGTATGCCATAGCTGTATTGCCTTTGGAATTCAAACATAACTAGAATATCTGTGCTGGTATCTTCCAAACACCAGAGTGACACATGTAAGTGTGGATGTTTTATACAAAATAAAAATAGTGTCAGGTCATCAGAGGGCTGACAATTTGATGGCTCTTTGCAACCAGCACAGTGTCCTACTCCCAGCACTCTGATATGCCCAGATGATTTAAGTGTGTGACTAGGCACAGCTCCCCAGCAGCACCTATAGAAAATCTAAAACAGAATAGTGATAACTTGCTTGGTAGCAGCTGGTGAACTCTGGGAATAAATTTATCCTCCTCCATAAACACTTGGACATTTATGAGTGCAGGCTGTATTTGTTCTCTGATACACCCAGTGCTGTTGTGAGGTTATTACTAAGTTATTATTATCCTGCCAACTAAAACACATCTAGCTGAAATGGTTTAGATTAGCTTTACTGTTCCACATTATGCTCTTTATTTCTCCATAAATAAACAAAAATAAAAGAACTACATGGGGAAGTGTAGTTTGCTGAACTCAAGCATCTTTACTATGTTTGAGTCCTAACTGTTCCCAGTATCCCAAAGACTGTGCACTTCACCCCACATTATAACCACACCACGAGGGATAGTTTTAGTAGTTATTTCAAAGTGTCTTTTTTCCAAGAAGACAAGAAGGATCATCTGCTGTCGTGTGAACTGATAGCACGACAGTCATGCTTGTTGCAGTATTGCCCTACATCTGCTGTCAATTACCCTGCAGTTAGCTTAGTGCAAAGCTTAGTTGGATGTAGGTCAGTAGCAAGTCTTAAAACTGTCTGCAAAAGCTAAACAAAGCTTAACAAAGTTAAACATTTGAAAAGACGCCCAGTCATTGTCACTGACAACCAAGCGCAGCTGTCTGTCTGAGCTTCAGGCATCTTGGGACTGAACTAAAAGTCCGAGTAGACACGGCTCAGTGCTCTGGCACCTCCCAATTGGAGATGTAGACACTGCGTGCGATTACAGGCTTTGGGACTAGGCTCAACTATTAGTTCTTTAGTCTTGGTTGTAGAACCTTTGCAATCTTCATTTAAAAGTAGCAGTCTGCTTCTCACTGCTTGTTTTCAATGCCTCAATTACTGAGTTGTGAGATTTTTAACATCTTGCAAATATTTTGGCCAGAATGAAGATTCAGAAATTCAGATATTCAGATGCAAAGTCACTCTTCCTGCAGCCCGGGTGTATGGCAGAAATGGGTTATTTATGTAGCCCATACAAATGGAATACAGGATCAGCCTTAGCTAATGAACCTAGAAATACTTGTTTGCATCACTGATGTTCTAAACCTGAGGACCATAGACAGAGAAGTGGGAATTAGTTCGGACCACCAACTGAATCCTGAATGTATATTCTAGCCTGGGGAGTTAATGTAAATACATCTCACTAGGCTATCAAAGATTAAGGCACAGTTCACATTTTCCAGTCAAGGTAATATCATTTTGACAAATAATAAAAACAGAATCTGTCTCATGCCAGCCATGGGGAGCGGTCTGCGTAGGCTGTGCTGATGATGATGTTAGCCCTGCCCTACACAAATTACATTTATATCACTTATAGAGATAATCTCTGTTGTGGTGCAGTGTGGTCATAAAATAAACTTAAGTGGAAGCATCTGAGTTTCTAGACTCTTTGATACTCTCTTCAGGTTCTCATGGGACATGTGCGCTCCCCAGAGCCTGATGTGAAGGCGTTTGAAGTCTACAGAAATCCTTCTGTTGACTTCATACAGCTTTGGACTTGGCTTCTAAGGCTATGGGTGTAGATATGTGCTTCATCTCTCTGGATCAATGTCATCAGCTTTCCTTGCCTTTTAAGGACAAGCTCTGTTTTCAGACAAACATGGTACAATATGAAACAGAATTTCCTCCCCTGTTACTTCAATACAGCTTGGAAACCTGTTGCTTAGGAGCAATATACTAATACTTTGGTTTTTAGCATCTTGGCTATGTTTTAAGGATACTGATTGCTGTAGGATTTTAATGACATTCCCCAGATCCTGATCCAGGCCCACCCAGCCCCTTCCCACAGGACAGTGACACTCAGTCTTATGGAAAGAATTTCAGTAACCACTGACCTGGGATAAATCAAACCAGTAGCCTTGAGATAAAACACCTTTTCCAGTTCCCAGCCCACAATCCTCTTTGAGGATTCAAGGTAATTTTCCTGCCTTCTTCAGCTTTCTGTTCTACCCATTCTCTGTATTATTTCTCTTCATACTAAAGATGTTTCTTATTGTGATCAGTAGCAGTAAAGTTGGAAGTAGATGCTTTCACTTTAGAAGGAATTACTCGCATCCTTTGTGGCAAAGCATTAACAGCTCACGTAAAACAGTCCCTCCTGATGGAGAGGACTCTATTTGCATATATTTGTGGGGAGTTGAGCACATTGTGCAAGGTTTAATGGAAGTAAGCAAGGAAGAACTACAATCAAGTGGTGTACAAGTATAAATCAATTAATCAATTGATAACTATGATTTTAATGTTATGGCTTTGGTTTAATAATGCTAAACTTTGAATTCAAGCCTTATGTGTGCATCTTCATTTATCCTCCTGGAGCAGTAGGCATGTGTGCTGCGACTTCAGAGGATCTTGTTTATCTTATAGTTCATTTCACAGCTTGGTGTGTTTATACCTGAAGATTTTGCCCTTTCCATTCACTGAAGAAAAAATTCTTTAAATAAAAAAAAAAGGGCCTTGAATGGTTATACCCCATGCTGATTGCTTTTGCTTAATGGCCTGTTTTCTGAGCTTTAAAAAAACCACAACTTTGAACATAATAGCGGCATTTGCTATATACTTGGGACTGGAAGAAAATTACAGGCCTGAGCCATTTTATTGTAGCCAACTTTTCTTTTGATTCATTTCTGAAAAAGAAGCAAGGGACTATAGTTACCACTGTCAGTAACATTTGATTTATTATTTGTTATATGTCATGATAGGTGGTGACTTAAATTTACATTGCAGTTTTAGCAGGAGTAGAATTGTAATATAAATTATTTTTCATTGTAATAATAATGGCTGATGTGCTGGAAAACCTCTCTGTCTTGTATAACATCTTATAAGTAGCTGAATAGTATTTGATAAATACTTGTTAAATCTCTTTATTTCTATTTTTGTCTTTACCTCATTAGTCATTCAGGATCAGGTTCATTGCTTGTTTCTCTTTCACTACCAAGCCAAGATGCTAGTAAGAACCAAAAGAAAAGGCTACGTTATTTTTTGGACCTACATGTAAAGCTGCAGGCTATTTACACTTTACTACTGGAGATTACAGCTTTGGTTTGGAACTTTCTAGCCCACATGCCCCAATACCAGGCAGGCTGAGTTTGGCATTAAATCCAAAGAGGGAAGAGCAGAGGTGGGTTACAGCTACCTGGAAGGTCCTCTCAAATCTCAGAGTGGTCTTGCTGACACTGTAAAAGAGGGCAGGACCCACGAGGTGCTTTCACATCACCTGACTGCCCCCTCAGTCTGTCTAGATTAGTTCAAAATGGTTTTCCATTCTAGCATTTTATAAATAAGTAGGTAGCTGTAATGATCCACAGACCAAATGTGTCTGTATCATAGTTAGCCATCTAAAGGAATGGGGTGATTTCATTTAGCACTAACAGTAGTGATGCTTTCAAAATAGGTGCCTTATACACAGAATGGTTTGCCCAGTCTGGATGTTTGTGGGAAGGTCAGGCTTTGAACAAAAATGGTAGGAAAATAGTGGAAAAAAATGTACCGGGTTTTCAAAATTATTTTTACAATTAACTTTCATACAATGTTGAATGTTTTGGTCCTGAAAGAGGAAAAGGAGAGGACCTCCAGGATGTCTGAAGGAGCAGGTGGAACTGGAAACTCATTGAACTTCAGGCAAAGGATGAGCATGTGGAGCCCAGGAGGAGAACCAGGGATTTAGGCTGGCTGTAAAGGAAGCATTTCTTCAATTTTAGAGGAGGATGCAGGGGGTGACCCGTTATTCATCTCTAGCCCTCAGGCTGCTGGCTCTGCCACTAAATTAGACCTTTTAAAATAAATGAGTTCTATGTTAGATACTAGCTGGGGTTTTTTGTTGGGCTTTTAAAATTTTCCAGTCTTGAAACTCCTCCAAACCTCAGTATTTACAACCTACTAATAATGTCACAATATATGTATTTTTATTAGACATTCTATTGAACAGCAGTCCAATACCTTTGCTTGTTTTCTTTATGATGAGATTGTTTCCAGCTACTGTTAATTTATTTTACACAGCCCATGATGTAATCGTTAAGCAGTTGTAATGAAGATTGAAGGTTTAATAATGCCAAGTGTTACAAATTTCTATTTAATCATTCCTAAATCGATTAGTTACTTTCACCCAAATGCTGTGCCATTGAAACAGAGAGAGCTAAAGATACAAACCACTGTGGCCAGTGTTTGATAAATGTTATTTTGGTGCAGTGGTAATTGAGTTATTGAATTTACTCATCTTCCAAATGATGTTTGCATTGTCTCAGCCATATGTGTTTAGGGCCAGGGGAAGGTCATTAGGAGCTTCAGACCGGGGGCATGTTTGGGTTAAAGTGATTTTGAACAGCCAGTGTTGAGGTTAGTCAATTAAAAGAAATAGCACAGAGAGATGCTACAGAAGGGCAGGTTATAGGCTGGTCAGTGGGGAGGTCCCAAAGGCCTGTTTAAAATAGACCGAAGATTCTGTAAGTAAATGTCTACTCCTAGCCCCAGGCTCTTTAGCCACTGACAAATTGCTATGTAAGATGCCCTTCACTTAAAACCGGTTTCAGCAATAAACAAATTTCACACTTTTATAGCCACATCTAGGACAAGCCTGTAAGGGCCAAGGTGAAACTTTAAATGATAATACCTTTTGTATATATAAACATACCCTTAAATGAACTTCCTTAAGGGAAGGTCAGGGCTGCAGGTGAGACACAGAAAATGTACGCAGGCTGCTCAGGGCACAGCCAATTCTGCAGACCCGTGTTTGGTGGCAGGGGACATGCTGGGCTGGTTCGGTGGCTCGTCCTTAGTGTGTGCGAATTGTCAGAGCCCTGTGTAAAGATTGCCTCCATATTCAGGGGATTATGATAAAGCCGTTTCAGAGACACTGTTTGATAGATATTATATTTATATCTACATCCTGGACATAGAGCTTGGGAATGCCTTGTTCTCCCGAAGAGTGCGTCATTTCTATTTAAGACTGCGTGCTGACGACAGCATCCCTGTGGTGGGAAGATTCCCCTCATATAATTATGAGGGAATAATAATTATGTCTAATGGCAGCACCTCTCCTGAGAGACTGAGTACCAGCAAAGCTTTTCAGGGGACCTGATGTCCTCTACTCTGAACAGAGTCACTGGGAAAAGCAAAGTCTCTCTTGAAGTGAAAAATGGACCCACTTTGTTTTTAATAGTTGGCTAGTTGCTGTATATAGAGACCATTTTTTTCCTTCTAAAACATCGGAGAGCGGCTCATGTTCTCTAATATTTCTGTTGTGCAACTCTTTAAAAACCTGTTGGTTTATAAGTACACTGTTTTGTATTTGATTTCTGTCCTCTGAACACTATTTAAATCAGAAGTAATAATTTCTAATCCTGTAAAATGCCCAAAGCTTAAATCAATAAACATTTGATGAATACATAACCCGAGGACTTTCTGTTTGGCTGATAGATGATAATTGTGGGAGTGCCTGGCAGCTTTTGTAGTTAAACCTTTGCTTCTATACAATTAAATGGCTGGCTCCTTCAAGCTCTAGACACACTCTTAATGATAATTGCACAAGGAGTCGAAGAGCTTACTGTGGACAAGCGAAACAAAGACCCTTGGTGCCTGTAAATGATCAGCTAGAAAGCCAGGGTGGTCAGACTCTACATGCTGGCTCCCTGGGGGCCTGGGGACACTGTGGCCAGGTCCTGCGCAACTTTTTGGGTCACCATTCCTGTTCTGTCTGAAGTTTCCCCTGCACTCGCCTACCCTGCCACTTTGCCCCCCCAGCCATCCTCTGCCACCCCACAACCTTTGCCCTGGGCCATAAAGTCCCCAATGGAGCTGAGGCCAGGAGAGCGTTCTGGTGGTAAAGCAGCACTGTGGTCTCAGGGAGACACACAAAACAGGCCAGGATACGTCTGTACCCCATGGTACCCTAATGACAGTGGCATCCTCTGCAGTCATTTATAACCAGTTTACATCATTTTATGAGATGTCAGCACAGGGAAGGCACTATGGGATCACTATAGTAGTGCACAGACCCTAGGATTGCCTACTGGAAGCATTGTGGATTACCTGTGAATGCATTTCAGTCGTATGACTGAATTTTTGGACTAATACAAAAACCCACCCACTGTCCCTCCACCGTCCATCCCCTCCAGCCCTCCCTATAATTTTCCCCATATCCAGCAAAGCCACCCCAAAGTATATGCATACGTGCAGTTTCTTCCTCCCCACTCTACCCTCTTCTAGAAACCGCACCTCCAGCGCACTACACCAGCTTTGAGTATTGCAGTTGCAAAAGGAGAGGTGTCACTATGTGCAGGATGGCATTCTGTCCTGGAGTTTTTAGCTGTTGAGTCATTTTGAGCCTCTGCAGTTGCTCTACCATATGCCAAATTTGTAAAATCTTGTTCGTGGGGTTTTTTTTCCTCCCTTCACCAGAGAAGAGCTCTTTAGGGCAGAAGCGTGGAGCTGACAATTACACTGCTTCCCGCTGTGAATGGACTGTAGGACATCCCTAGCCATCAGGCTTTACGAGGAGACTTAAGTTCTCTTTTAACTTTCTTCCTTGTGTTGATGAAGTTACAAAGTGAGGCACAAGCAGTTTGACTATAAGATTAGAAATCAGTTTTAATGTACTGTGGTTCCTTTATGTTGACTCCTGCATCACTCAGGCAGAAATGATGGGAAAAAAGTGGGAGAAAATGAAACTAATTATTTTTATCTTTAATGATCACTGGCAAAATAAACAGAGCATTTAGAGATTCTGGCATATATGAGATTGTGGGTATTTATTTTCTGTATTACTCTAGTCACAGTGTCACCCAGGACCACATCTCACATGACAAGGAGCAATTAAAGGAAAATGTGTCCAGGCTATGCCCCTGCCAAACTGAATCATGACCCTTCTTTTGGCAGCCTCATGCATGAATCCCTCCCCTTGGGGAACACCAGGCAGTAGCTGATTTGCCAACTGACATGATACATACATTTTTTTTGTGCATGTGTGTCATGTTAGTGACATTACACACTCATTTAAAACAGAGCTTATATCTCAGCATAATGTGCTGTTTTTAATGTTGCTTAGATATGTGGCGATTAACAGTAAGGTCCAAAGAGAGAGGCAGCGTCTCTTCACAGGGTGTTTGCTTGTTCCAAGTCAAAATTCACAGCCATTTGATTTTAAAATTCATTGTACAATATATACAGATACAAGTGTATTAAATTACCTAGTTTGAATATAAACAGCTGCGGATATAGTAGCTGAGAGCACCTGGGGAGTTATACACATACAGGCGTAGGATTTTCTGTACAATTTAGTCAATTAAAGTGTGAAATGTGTCTAAAAGAGTTATTTGAAGGGCTTTTGTTCTCCTGCACTATTTCTGCCTCCCACTCCCTTCCTTCTTTTGTGCTGAAGTCCCAGAACACAACTCAGAAAGGGAATAATGAAGTAAGAAGTATCTAGGAAGGACACAGCTACACGCAAAGCAAGCTTAGCAACAGCACTTCCAGTAGTTCTGGTTCATAGAGGAGATATGAATAACTGTCCTGTATATTTAACATAGAGCTATTCATTAGAATTCAAATTGTTTATATTTCCTTCATAGCAAATATTTTATTTCAAATAAGGACATCTCACTGGCTAAAAGAACCTTGCAGTGACTTACAGACCAAAGCACAACAAACGTAGGGAGAAACTTCATACAGAATCACATCTCATCTATGTAAATGTGTATTTAATTCATTGAGATGTAGTTACAGCTCCGCTTGTTCCAACTGCCTGAGCAGCTTAGCAGCAGCATTCATTCAACGCCTGAACTGGGATTTTGCTGCCTCAACATGCAAGGTTACTGGCATTTTAGGCTCTGTGGAGTATCAGGCCTGGCCTCCAGATACTGCTTCAGAGGGCTGCACATTCTCTGAAGTGCTGCATCCTATCTACCGGGCGTGTGGATGTCCTAAGGCATCTTAGGTGGCATTGGGTATCTGTATCTACATTTCCACAAATGAATCCTGCCCTTACCGATTAACAGTAACGTTGCTGACTTGACTTCTACTCTGGAGAAAACAGAGAACATGCCACCTACTTGTGAAACTCATTCACAAGGCACAGAAATGAAGGCAAGGGAACAAAACCTTCAGTTTTTCATCTTGAGAACATAGCTCAGTTGGCGCTGTAAGTCCTTCGTGTCTGCAGACCAACCATAGAAGCCTTTGCTTCCCCAGAAGTAATCACAGAACTGAAGAGAAAGACAGTCTGCACAGCCAGCTTCCATTAGGGAGACCATAGCATCTCCCCCCTCAGACTGCAGAAATCTGAAGTCTAAAAAGAGTCAGTAAGACACACTGCTTCTCTACAGAAGGGGCATCTGAGGGATACCCTAAGTCCCTATGCAGATTGAGAGGTCTTGCACTAACCAGGTATGTTTTCCTCGTGTATTACCACCCATTTTGAATACTGTGCTTGGCAACAGAAAGCATATTTTGCTAATCCAAGTTTGCCAGCACAGCCTACATATTCACGAGTCACCCAGAACTGTCTCTTCGTACTAAGTCTGCTGAAAAAGGAAAAGAACAAAACCTCTGGCAAAGTCGGAGTCACTGCTCCAGGAGCAGTAGCCCATGCTGCCATCAGAAAGCCCATCGCACAAATAATGCTGTTAAGAGATAAATAACTTGTAAGAACTAAGATTTTGGGGATCTCCCCCTCAGTCCTTAATTTCTAATATGTCTGTCAGCTGAAGATCAGACTGTGAACATTTGCCATATTTAAAGACCGTCTCAGATCACTGTTCTGTTCTGCTTTTACAAAACCGTACCGTCTGAAACCAGTATACTGCATTCTTCTAGGTGTCCTGTTTCTCCCCCTGCTGAAGAATAATTGTACCGCAGAATTGCACAAGTTACCACCATTAAATACAGAGATTCAGATTTTGAAAAATGCAATTGCAAACTATTTCACACAAAAGAGGAATCATAATCCTAAATTTATAATTAGTCATTAGTCATTAAAGTCCAGTATAATTCCCTTAACATAATCCACCTATTTTTAAAGGAAATCTGGTTAGTATTAATCAGTAAGAAAGGTGCAATAATTAACTGGGATCATTCTATGAACATGAAAACTTCTACTGGTGATTAAGCATAATGTTTACAGCTAAAAAAATCTCAAACCCAAGTACTTCAGTATTCAGAAGCATAATGGGTATCTAGAAAATTTTCCAGCATCCTAATACCCGAAGTGAAGATAGGCACAACTGATAAACACAAGAAGGTGTTTAAGAGAGCTATAGGTACCAGGTACTATATTCACAAGACCCAGCCTCCTTACAGTTTCCAGAAAACAGAGAAATCAGAAAAAATGCTAGCATTTCAGACATGACTGCTTTGCCAGAACCGTGTTTTTCATTGGAATCAGTGAGTAACTGGCTGGTGGTATATATTCTTTATACAGCTGGAGAGGTAAAGAATTGTTCTGTACTCCCTAGCAGGCTTCCAGTGGTTTCAAGAGGCAGGAATACCTACCCTGTGCCTTCATGCCTCCGCGTGCTGCTTATATGAGGAAAGATTTCCCATGCCTGCATTTTTGCTTTGATGTTGTGTACTTTCCATGTCTCAACAAATATTTCCATGACTGCTCATAGCCTTTCTGCAGCATAGGTGCCTCAAGAGCAACATGATTCCTGATCATTTAACAAGGTTAGGAGCAGCAGGGTAAGCCCTTGGATTGTCAGGAGACCCAGACAGGGGTACTGGGTTATTTCAGAGTTGTGACACTTGATGGAAGGGGTAGAAATGTTTCTTATTTTCAACAGAAGTTAATTTCTGCAGTTGCTGATGGTATAGATCAGGACTTTCCAGGATAAACTTCTCACTCAAAGTAGAACAGTTTTTTAGAGCCAGCGTGTAATTCAAAAACATTTAGAACAAGCAGTTCTTCAATTTATCATATCTTGGAGTGCCAACTTTTAAAATAAAATTAACAAATAGGCACCTCCTGGCAAGCGGGGTGAAAATAACTTTTATTTTTGTAATTAGACTTCAGACAATGTTATATTATGTAGTTAAGGGAAAGGAACTTTGCCTTAAATTTCAAAGTGGTGAATCTCAGTTTAATTCTACTAATAGCAGTTAACACAGATGGCTAAAAAGAGTAATTATCTTCTTTAGCTTTCTGCCACCTGCCACAAATGAACTGTTTTCTTTAATTGCTGAGAATTACTCTTAATCACACAAAACAGATACCTAAATCCTAGTCACATACTGCAGCTCAAGAGTGAGATTTTAACCCTAAGCATGCGACTTAAGAAATTACCACCCTGTCCAAGAGTACAATGCCAGCTGTGTGCTGTGACAGTTGAAAAGATTAAACCTTTCTCTTTCAGGTAGGAGCAAAGTTTGCAGGCTAATCATACGAGTCCTGTGTTCTGATCCAAGTAATTATCAGAGCAACCAAAAGGCTATATCCACAGTAGCAGGAAAAAATTCACACAATTTCTTCCTTCTGATATGCTTTCTTCAATAAATGGTAATTTTTAACAGCCACGCAATCGGATAGATTTATCTTAAAAATTACTTACTGAAGAACTTAAAGATGTATCGTTAACTATACCTGACTGATGAGTCAAAGCTTTTTTTAGATTCCCAGAGATATGGTAAGAGAGATAATAATCCTATTTCCATTGGAGCATCATTTTGAATTAAACCGATGTTAGGCATTTAGAAATCCCAACACAGCACCCTTTGGAAGTTTCTGGCCTCGTTATATTTTATAACAGCAATTTTTGCCCCCCGCCATTCAGATGTGATGTGTCCGTTGGAAAAACAGAAAGTCTTCCATTTCTTCTTTACTACTGTTCTTGATGTCTGAACTAAAAACCGACAAATTCAACTTCTGCAGAAGAACTCAGAAGCCATCTCTTTAATTCTGCCTACTGAATCACCACATTAAACTGAAAAAGCACCAATGCAAATCCTGAGTTGTGGATAGATCTCTGTGCTTAAGAGAAAGGAAAAAGCACCAAACTTGCTCTTCCTTGAATTCCAAAGTCAGTAATTCTCCATCACCATTTCTCCCAAATTTGCTAGAGAAACTTCCTAACAATTTATACACAAAGTGATAAGAGGAAAATTAGGGTGGACACATCCCAGTAAGAACTCTTTAAATGAAAAACAAAACCAAGCAAACAGTTTCACTTCTCTGTGTAAGATCATCTGCAGTACAAGCAATCTGGGCTGTATGTATTATACCTTTTTGGGAACACATACTGTTTAAAAAAAATTATTCCATTATTTTGAAATCAGATAAACTCATGACTACTGCAGTTAAGCATCCTTTTGCTGTTACAGCTTTGTATTTTCAAATGTGTGAGTGGCAGAGGGAAAGGAAAATAATTTAGAGGCTTAGACCTGGAAAACAGCCTTAAGAAGCTTGCATGTGTTCACCAATCTAAGGATAAACAGAGACCTAAAATACGAAATTAGCACTGACTGAGGAACTCCACAAGAAAAGATTTCTGAACTTTATCTTTATGAAAATTAATTATCTATGACACTAATGTATACCAGGGCTTTGCACTGTGCTGCAACCTAGGGAGAGTTTCTGTGTCATAAATTCCTTTAACTAGCCCGACTAGCACTTCTAAGAGAGCTTCAGCTGTACACAATGTCCGTGAGTGGGTGTGAGAAATAAAGGGTCTGACTGCATCATTGCCCCTGTGTATTTATAACCACAGCAAGGAAAGTTAGTCTAATAATAGTATTTACCTGTGTTACTTAGTAAATAACAAACTATTATTGAACAATTATAGTAAAGGTCAAGATCCACTTTCTTTTTTTTTCCCCTTTAAACATGCTTACTCTGTGTTTAGCTTCGGTTAAAAAGTGCTTTTCATAAAGTAATGTAGTGCAGCAAACATTTGAATGTATTACAGCTTATGATGCTGACTTAATTTAACGCTAAAAGATAAGACTGTTTTCAGTGGCATTTGCTCCGATATCCTTATTACCATCCGGCTCCAGCTTTGATATGGGTTTGTTAGAATAATAATAATAAGGATTCATAAAATGTAGCTATTTTCATATAAATATTGTCCAAGTGACAATAGATTTTTATAATCAGCTCCGGCAGTGGCCAGCAAACACTCTGCTGGTGTGTTGTTGCTGGGAGGGCTGCAGGAAATGAAAACAACTTCAGGAGGAGGAAAGATGAAATGCAATCACTCCATCACTGTATAATAAGTAACGGGCATTCAGAGTTTTAATGGACTAAAAAGTGTAATGTGTTTGGTTTGGTAACCACAGAGTTTAATCAAGTATTTTTAAATTTTTAAACAGGAAATGGCCTTTTCTCCAAAGGATGTACACATTTGCAGTGCATAAATCAGATCCTGAGTCCCAGGATCGTCATTTCAGGGTCTTTACCATGCAATTAACTTTAACTCTTTATGAAGAATCTCCTGGTCATTCTGGTAGTGTAATGTGATTTGATGAGTTGTCACTGTTGGTTTTCTGTAATTTTTTTCCATTCAAGCTCTTGCCTCAGTGCTGTTCCTCCAAACCATTTTCAGGCTGCGGATTAGCCCCATACCCCATCCCCAGGGTATCCCCAGGGTATGGGGCTAAGATAAGGGGTGCTGCCGGAGCAGCCCAGCAATGACACGGCTGCTCGTCGCTCAGCCCTCCCGCACTGTGTTCCCTAGCAGACAGAACACCACTGGCTCAGCCATCACTGTAGACAACCCTGTACAGGCTCCTCTTGTCTCACCTTTCATTTTTCACCCTTTCCCAAAGTATGACCGTGTCTTGTTCAAGCCCAGCCTGCACAGTTCTGCGCCCCACTGCCCTGCACGGGTATCCCCAGCCCCGGCTGCTGGTAAGGGCAATGGGGAGCTTACATTTGGAGGCCTGAGCACAGTATGGGGTTTATTTAACACTGTACATATGTCAGATTTTAGACAGGATAGCATGTAGCTATGACAGCTGTCTTTTAAATTATGCAGAAGAACAAGATGAGGACAAATACAACTGAGCATTGGCTTGTTAAAGGAATCTTACTAAATACAGCGATGTTTACTCCTTCAGAAAATCCATCGTATCATTTTGCAGTAAAGTCAGGTAAAATTGTAGGTGCGTGTATTTTCTGACAAGCTTGCTAGTTATCATGATATAAATACATATTACCAACGTAAAATATGCACACACACTCGCACATCTATATCTGTCTTCTGAGATTACTGATAACTTATCCATTGCCAAAATGAGATGGAAAATTTACAAACCATATATAGTTAATATACCCACTCACAGGCTACTTTTGAAAAATCTAATTCATAAATTATACATTAAGTTAGCAACTCTACACGCATGCATCAACAGGATATTATTATGACGAAGGCGGCTATCTTTTCAAAATGTAGGGGACACATTAAAACACTGCTGAATGACAAGCAGAATTGGGAGCCTTTCAGCAGAGCTTAATCAGAGACTCTTCTGGAAGCTAAAAAGAGGAGAGCTGGGAATCCCATCCTCTCCAAAGATTCAGATACCTCTGAATGTAATCTGTTACAAATCCCCTAGTTTACAAGCAGAGGATCCTCATAGACTACCTGGTGTGGTAGCTCCTGCAGAAGAAATATTTTCAGTATTAAAGCTTGAATTTAGGAAAGTCTTATTGTCCACAGGTGTTTTCTTGCCCCTTTCTGATTCAAAACAAAATTAAATTAATGTTACAGTAAGGAAGAAAATATGAGTGCAGAGACAGAAAATGTTTGAAACATAAATGTTCCTATGTAAGTTATAGGAAAGGTTTTCTGAAGCATGCATTAATTAAGGAAGACATACTAGATACAGGGAAGTGTTCATGACTATTCCGGTGATACTGCTTGGAAAAATACTGAAAAATACTAAAAAAAAGGCAGAGTCATCTTCCTCTCCTTTAAAGTGGATTTCAAATAGAGGGTGTTCTACTTTAACACTCTCAGATGAAGAATTGCTGTAAAACTGCATGTGAACAAGATACTACTCTACTAAAATGACAGAAATACAAAATAAGGCAACAAAAGTACTGGGGAAAAACAATCTATCTCTGAATAGATCATTGCTGTGATTCCAGATTCTTGTTTCCTAGTGATATACCATGTACATAGATAGCTTCATCTAGACAGCTTTCACAATAAAAAGTATAAACCGCTTGAACAGATTTAATATAAATGATAGCAGGGAAAGAGATACACATTAATATCCCCCCAAAATATTGAGAATTTTATTATTTTTTTAAAAAATGGGAAACACATTTAAAAATTGCACCCATGGGTGGAAGTGTTTGAGCTAATAAAACTGTATTTTAGATTGCAACCTTCTTTTATAGCTTTTTTTTTTTTGACATTTGTTTTCTATTAATTTGCTTTCTTAGTACTGTCTTCTGTGGTATCATGCCACCATGACCAAAGTGTCAGACTTTTGTCTCTGCTGGATTAATCAGTGTGTTCTTTGATCCATAACATATGTTTCTGTAGACATTTAGCGTCAACAGATTCAAGATCTGTGGTCTGGCAGTTCGGTGCCTGATGTTAACCTAGACAGTTTAGAGTATTTAATTTTTTTTGTTGTTGTTACTGACCCTCCCTTTCATCCATAATAGATCTTAAACAATGGAATAAAACATGTGATGTTAAATATTTGGGTTGAGAGCTTTGCTTGGAGAGTAGGTTTTTTTCTGGGTGAGAAAGCTCCAAGAGGCTGCCCAGACAAATATCAGATCTCCACAGGCACAGCGTGTATATTTTTATGCACATCTTAGGCACAGAATTTGTGTATTTGTGGTCAGGTAAGCCTGTCCTCACAAGAGAGGACATGAGCGCCACATCACCACTTCTGAGGTCCCGGAGGCCTGTCCGGGACCTTGCTGCGCTGCTCCGGGGACATGGTCAGGTGCTACGGCTGATGTCCCAGGGGCAATTAGTTAAGTTACCAAAAGCTTTTTGTGGTGAAGACCCAAATGGGCTGGTCCTGGTGGCTAGTGGAGGATGCCCTGCAGTAGCCCAGAGCCTCAGGAGAGCTGAGCTGCTTCCTGCAGCACTCTTCCAAGCCAGCACCCACTCCTCGCCCTGCCTGTGCCCAGGGGACAAGGACCTCCACAGTGCTGTGACAGTGGATGGTTTTTAATAATTTTTTAAAAATTTAATGTTCTTTAATTTAATAAATAAATCATAAAGTTTAATAAAACTTTTATTTCCTCTAGGTGCTGTGGGAAAGAGTTAAAAAGTTGTATTAAAGGAAACTGGTAAAAGGCAGGGTAAAGAACAGAAGGAGTAAGGTGGTAACCCAAGGTAATTTTCCTTTAATAAAGCAAGTAAATAAAGGATATCAGCTAATGAGATTCAAACTATTTAATTATTTTTTTCATTTAGAGGTATAGCACATGATTTAGGGCTCAACTACTCCTTTACTGATTGTACTGCTGTAAAGTGCTGCATAATATATTGCTTTTTACTGTGTCACACACAGATAGAACTGGCAAGTGTAAAATGGGATTAACTGCCCTTAAAATAGTCTGGGCTTGAAATTATGTATATAAGGCTAGTGTCAAAACTCTGTTTGACTTGAGAAGGTGCTGAATTATCTCCTCATCCCCATCTTCTCTGGCACAGAGACACATCCCTGTCTCTGGCAGACCTGTACAGGGCCCCACAATAGCACATGTAATACAGAGGAGAGAGGATCTATTGCTTTAAAAAGCACTGTTGTGCCATGAAGAATTAAACAGAGAATGAATGGAGAAACCAAATGTCAGCTGCTCTCTTAGACTTCAAGGTTCAGGAAACTGCTTAGTGGGAGTGGGAAAAGACTGGCAGGCTGAAACGTAAAAGAATAATTGTATTATAAGAAGATTATGGGAGATTATTTTTCTTCTGGGCCCCAGATTTCTGCAAAAACAATCCTGAATTGCATCCTACAAGGCAAAATTAATTCACCTATTCCTCTAAACGACAGGGTTTTATTAACTGCATATTCATTTGGTGGGCGCAAAATTAAAAATGGGCTCATATTACAAAACGTTACATGCATCTTTCTGTCGTTTGAGAACGTGGAGCTCAATGTGATTAACAATGTGGCAGCTCATAGCAAGAAGAAAAATAATTGTTTTTTCAATATACAACCCCCATAATAATTCAGAAATCAATATGCATCCTCAGAGAATTTCCCCCAGCAGAGGTTTGTAGGAAGCAGGGTGGCCTGCCTTCATTTCCTTATGAATGTGAAGCTGTTGCAGCCCTGGCTAGCCTGACTTTCTCTTTTTAATGTTTAACTATAACCACTGGGACTGGAATCATAGCTTCTAGTGGCCTAGTATGAATATTAATAAGACACTGGGCCATGGAGTTCCTTGCTGATTTTGACAGTTTAAAGGATCAGTTAGTTAATTAGAAGATGACATGGCACATCGCATCCCTTGGCTCCATCCTGCCTTCTGTCTCCTCTTTTCATTTTCTTTTTTGACATGTTAGATTACATCATTACTTGTAGTTTCACTTATTAGCCACACCATGAAATGAGAATATTTTAAACTGTAATTATTGTGATTGCTCTCCTCTGCTAAGAACATGAAACTCAAAGAAATCATACAGGAACTTGAATTTCAGAGATGTAGGAATATATGTTTGGTAGTTTATAACCTTCCAACTAAACAGAAAAATATTTTAAGTAGCATAGAAAATTGTGTTGATCATCATACTGGCAACCAATCTAGTATTTTAAGTAGGCATCCCCATCATCTGTACTTTATTTATGAGTTATTTATTGCTTTCATCAGCGTATATCTCAGAAATCTAGTCTCTTCCCCCCAGCCAAGAGCTGATTGTGCCTCTACAGTGACCAGCAGTGACCATGCAATCCCGTACATTCATTGCATTGCACTATCCTAAAAAAAAGTATGAGTTTTCTATCATCATCATCATCATCATAGTCAGAACAGACAAAAATAATGTGAACAGAAAGCATGGTACTGTGCAGCAGCCCTCTCATTTGAGGGAACAACAAAGGATAACAAAGATGGACAGGGGATAAGAAATTTCACTGAAACATTAACATTTCTCAACTACACCTGATACCCCAAAATAGACAAGCTACAACCCAAAACGTAAAAACAAACAAACAACCGAAAAAACCTGCAAAGCTACGGTCATACCATAAAGCACAAAAACTTTCCAGTTTTGCATCCACTGTCATACTGCAGTTAGCCATCAGGACAAAAATTCTGCACACGTAATAAGACTTTGGAAGAACCATAACCACTTATTTAGTGTACAACTAGATAATCTCATTAATTAATATTCATCTTCTAACTTGCATTCTCTATGTAAAGTTTTTGTCAAGGACATCGGTCTATTTCTGCAGAGAAATTCCGAGAAACACATGTGCATCTTACTTTCTCAGGAGGCTTTGCCAATCTGTAAACAGAGAAGTCTGGAGGCAAGTCGGAAGGCAGTGTGTGTGCCGTGGAAAGCCGGTAGCTCAGGCGCTTCATTGGAAATGACAAGATTAGTGGGTGGATATGTGTTGCAGCAGGAACGATCAGTTCTGGGTTATTATTGGTATTCATCACTGTGTCTGATTGCCTGTATACTTTCACATTCTTTGCGTATACATTTCAGTACCACTTAATCAATACAGGTTATCAGAATATGTATTTTGAGGGAAGAAATTGCAGAGGAAGTATATCTACGTAACAACTCTGTGCAGTTAGCCGATACAATAACCTGTGTAGGTAATTTATTTTTTTCATTAAGGTAAACATGTAACCTCCCATTGATTCACAAGGCTTCACAAAAACACAGCGCTAATAATGGGTGGAAATTTCTTTCATTGCTATTGAAGATAAAGCTAGGTGATCTTACCTGTTGAAGAAACAAAGTTGGGAGTTGTGTGCCAACAGCAGCCTTTACTCATTGAACTAGAATTCCTTGTTCAAGATCAACAAAGTTAAGCATGAAGTGTCCTTCTTGTATCAGAGGGGATTAACACCTTAGAGTGTCTATCAAACCAATGTTATTGCAATAGTATTGATTTCATAATCACCAGCGTTGCTGCAATTTCATAGGCTGATGAGATTATATCGTAAGGAGTATAAATGGAAATCAAATACGACGCTATATTGTTGGTGTATCTCCTACACTAAACAACAGAAAACACTGCCCTAGGTAGGACCTTAGCCATCTTCTGTATCCTTCCACAGTTTCAAGATTATGTCTTGGTTGGGAAAGCACAGGTGAAGTTCACAGCACAGACACAGCCTGTCTCTGGTATTGCAAACCAGCTGGAATCCCCATGTGCCTCTGCTACTCTTTTCTCTTACCCCATGTGTCTAATCTATTTTGACTGTACTTCTGCTGAAGCAGAGACAACGGCTACTCCGTGTGTGCACGACCCAGCAGAGTCCTACGGTCACTGCTGGCCCCTCTGTGTGCCCACAGTGAAATTAACCACACAGACCAGTTCTGGAGCTAACGCCAATCTCCTTCAGTCAGAATGTATCTTTCCCAATTTCAAAGACAAAAATGAACACTTACGTTTCTTTTGTTCTTAAAAGCCTTAAATCCCATTTCATTCAAGGTCTGGTCATTTTCTGCATAGGAGCTCCAGTTGACAATTAGCAATCAGATTCCTCATTGTCCACTTGAACCTAGAAATGAACACAAAGGCAAACATATAAGCAATTTTTTTTCATTTTGACTGCCATTTAGCATTAATACTTAATATTCTCACATATCCTTTTCATCCGATGGTTAATATAAAACCTAATGAACCATAGGTGGCATTCCTGTTTTGCTCTGTTTCAAATTAAGTGTGGAGCAGTAAAAACGAGGAAATAAAAGTTAATATTTCTTCAAACAGAAATAGCTTAAAATTTGTAATATAAATACAGTAGCTGAAATACAAAAGTGAGTGAAGACTGTGATTCTTAGCAGGTCTTAGCAGTTTCTGGCCATATATTATTAAGCATTATTCAGCTGACCCTAAGGGGAGTTCATCTGGAGACATTAAGGTCAAAGAGTAGAAGCATTTGGACACAGTCAAATGGATGTTACACCTTTGTATCTTTCTGACATTACTGTTTTGCTTCAGCAAACGGCCTAATATCAGATACATCCTACTGGGCACCTTTCTAAATCACTTCAATTTTCTTTGTCCCTGGGCTACAGTTATATGATCAGGATCCAGAGCTATCACAGACTATGATATACTATTTTACTTGCTCGTTTGTATTAGAATGAACTTTATTACCTTTTGGGCACATGTCTATCAGTTTTAAAGATTAAGCTTTATGTCAATAGTTTTTATGCAGCATTCAAGTACACTGAATCACTTTGCTTGCTCTGAGATTATTAAAAGTGTATTATCGCTTTTACAGAAAACATTTTTATTTTAAAATGAACCATCACTCGTAGCACTCTGTGCTTACCGATGCTGTCCCTCTAAAGTGATATTTCACAGCGAAAGCAAAATGGGGATAGATGCTCTGTACGTGATTTTAGATTTGATTGCATGTGGACCATATAAACACAAGTGTATAACTAACATTGGACTCCACACTTCTACACTTTCATTATCCACTTTATTTCTTTTAAATATTATTAATTTTCTATTTTATGTTCTGCTAACAATAACCACAGCACTTTTACCATGCAAAAACTGACAATTTTTGTGAGCTTAAATTTTTCATTCATCTTAAATAGGAACTCTCTAGTTAAATAACCCTTAAAAAATTACAGAGATGAGCTTGGCTATTCCAGTATCAAAACCAGGAAATCAAAGATGCTTTTTATGAGGAAGCTGAGGTTTCAGCTAACATGGAATAAGCTTTTAGAGAACAAATCCAGCCTGGACTCCGATTTTCTCATTTCCTTGCCAGTATTCTATAGTTTGGGTTTTGTGGTTCATAGTGGCTGACTATGTTGTGTCACAGATGGGAAAACAGCCGAAGATAGCGCATTGGGGATTTATGCTGAAGAACAACTATTTAAAGTGTGACCTGCCTCCAGGTCCCTCACTTGGGCATTGCTAGGCTGCAGGTACCACTGCTGGTAGATAGCAATTTCAGAGCTGGTTTATGATTAGGTGAAAGAGCACTCCCTTTTTGATTAGTTCATTCTCTGTCCTCAGTAGCTAAAACCCCATTTTCACCCGCTTCCATCATGGTGTCATCACTGTAAATCCAGCGTGTACATCCTCTGGTTTGGAGATTGCCTTTTGTCATAATCTTGACCGAGACCTCTTGGCACTGCTGTAATAGACACCCAAAGAGGCAGCCCACAGTAGGAGGAGTTTCACAGTCTGTAGGTCAGCGCTTAGCATCCTAATTCTCCCCATCAGAAGGTCTCAGTAGCATGTTAAACAGTTATTTACCCTGTTCTGACCTCATCATTTCTGCTTCATGAAAGACTGAATTAACACAACAGCGCTCTCGTACATACTGGCCTTGCGGTGATGTTGCTCTAATGTTCCAATAATATTACTGTTTTTCTCAAATGGTGTAAACTAAAGAGATATCAGGCTCCTTAAAGAGCTTAGAAGACAGAACAGTTCATTCAATGGTTTAACAATAAATATAATTTCATTTAAGTTACTTCTGAGAATTGGAACTCTCTCAGAGATGCTAAGTGGAGCAAATAAGGATCTCAAGACTTCAACATTAACTGATGGGAATAAAGCCAACATTTTACATTTGCTTTCACATCCTCTCTTGTGGTATGTTTTAGTTTAAATATTTTGGCTCCAGTCTTGAAGCTTCCAGTGCATAGGCAGATTGCTGTGCCCACATGTAAAAAAAAAAAATACAGAACTGAGATATTTTTGCTGTTATATTTAGAATATGCATTTAAGTGTTGTGCCTGCACAATGCCATGGAAAATCCTGTTTGTTTTCGTGTGTTCAACAAAGGACTTTTTAGAAAGGTATTTTTAAAGTAGATTGACACTAGTTAAATGTATTATCAAAAATCCAACACTTCATAGCCATCAGTGGATTGTAGTATTGAAAATTTGCAAATAAACACAGGGAAACAGAAGTCATTCTGAACACATTCTCAGTAACAAGGCATTCAAGCTTTAATAGAGGTAACCCAATGTCTGTAATTAAGAAGCACCCTAACACACTTCGAAAAGTTCCACATACTTTCTTTAGGGGGGCAGGGGGGTTTCCACCACTCTGTGTAACCATAATCTGTACAGTTTCCTGACTTCTGTTTATATAACACACAAATGCAAGATTTATAAAGTCACAGCTGTTCTCTTTCCTAGCCTTTGTTTCTCACAAGTCCTTAATATTTGTAAAAACAAGAAAAGTAATTAAAGTATTGATACATTAAGCAAACATTTCCCCAATCTCACTGCTTAAATAGGAGTCGTTTGTTTAAACAGAACTTGCTAAGTATATGTACAAAAATATAATGTTAAATAGTTACTATGTACTAGGAAAGCCAACTTGCATTTAAAGAAGCAAAATAAACAATGCCAAACCATTACTAATATTGCAGTCAGCCCCTCAAACATTAGGAACTCCCAGAACCAAGCGTAACGGTTTGGTGTTTGCCCAGATCTGTGAAGTAGCCATGTGCCATCTGCTCCTCACACAAAGGACATGAGTTTATTCTTGCTGGTGGGAACTGCTGTCGAAGAGCCAACACTTGGCAGCGTCAGTCCTTACCCTTGAAAAGCTGGCAGAGAGCGCTTTTTAGCCTTTGAGTTCCCTAATAATGGTCCCCTCCAGGGTGCAGGTCCCTCATGAGTGCTTTATTTCTCTCTTTATTCTGATTCACCATCCCATGCAGACAGGCAGGACACCTCAAGTGCATTGGTCTCCCGTGGATTCCCTTTACCTGCCAACGCCTGACAGCCGTAATCATAAAATAAACCAAACATTTAAGTAGCAAGATTTGTACTAGGCTTTTAGTTACAAGCTGAGAGATTGTAGTTTGCAACTAGGACAAATACAAAAAGCAAAATGAGCCTGTGGTCTGTGGCAGGATCCCCTCCTCACCGTCACCCTCAGTCTGTCCAGGACATCCAGCTTCCCGGAGACACGAGCAGCACCCTGCCCTTGGTTGTGGCCCATGCAGTCTGGCTGCTTTCCACCTCCTATTCCCTGGGAATTAGCTTGTGAACACAAAAGCAAATGTCTGAGAGTCAGAGCCAGGTATCTTGGTAAAAGGGATTTTGCAGACTTGGTCACATGTAGCCAGGCAGGGAGTAAGTAATCTAGATAAATGTGAATGAAAGCTCTTGCTGGCACCTTGTACATTCAAAGGCCATTTGCTATTGTTCCTAGTCAGCTGGCTTGCTAGCTTCCCATTCCAGTCTGGATTGCTCAGATTCAGCTGGGACCACTGTAATATTCACATTACATATGATATAAGCCATCACACATACATTTTGTTAAGCTCATTTTCTGTGGCACACTGGTGAGACCTCACAGGACACATAGTTAAGGCAGATGACAGATCCCGTAACAGGCTGCCTTGTCTGGACAGACCACAGGAAAACAGCTGACCGCCACCACTTACTGCATATGTTGACGAGGGTTCCTGTAACGCACTGGGCTTCCTTTGGTATGTATGTTATAAAGCAAGGGTGATCACACAACTAATATCCACCCCACCCCGCACAGCTCAGGCGGCTCTTCTGGCTCTCTGGGTCCAGCAGTGAGGAGCACTGAGAAGGTCTCTTTGTTGTGGATGCCCCATCCCTGGAGGGGTTCAAGGCCAGGCTGGATGAGGCTTTGAGCAACCTGGGCTAGTGGGAGGTGTCTCTGCCCATGGCAGTGGGGTTGGAACTCGATCTTTAAGGTCCGTTCCAAACCAAATCATTCTATGATGCTATGATTCTTGATGTCTGGAAAAAGTCTCGTAAGAATTAAACTGAAAACTTTTACTCAGAACATGCAAACTGCAACAGCTTGAAAGCTGACCAAATTTAGCAGATTTCACAGGGACAACACAAACCATCCCTGTACCAAACTTCAAATTTCTGTTTCAAATTATGTTGAGATTAAAACCTTCTCAAAGAAAACATATCCAAATTTCTTAACCTGGGCAAACAATGGGTTTTTTTTTCTGTAAACTTACTCTTGGAAATGACTAAAACACTTCAGCTGAAGCATAGCATGAAAAGCAAAAATCAGCCTTGGACAACGCCCAGAACACAAGTTTACAGCCCAAATGTTTAAAGTTTGGCAAAGCACCATAAAAACTAGTCTATATTAACCTGAGGCAGCATGAGCATTTCTGCCTATGAGATGAAGAGAGAAATACAAATTAGATTTCAATAATGGAAAACATCTTTGTTAAGATAAGTGCTGGCCGGACGGTCAGGCTAGCTTATTTACCAGAGCAACAGTGCAACAAAGCCAACTGCACCAGTAAGCCACACTGTTTGCTGCTGAGCAACGTGCTCAGGCTTTGTTAGCTGAAGAATCTGAAACGTCACATTTATGGGATCATTCCACTCTCACCTCAAAACAACGTCTTCTGCTGGACTTACTCTCATGGCCTGATTTATAGATTATCTTTTTAAATTAAATGAAACATTATCTCATGTAGTCTACAGGAAAACAATAAATAGATGCATTTCCGTTGAAACTGGAAATTAAATGTCCCGCATGTTTTTGGTTTATTTTTCATCAGATCCAGCTGCATGCTATTTCTGAAAAAAATTCCTGACCAAAGCCAGCCACTTGAACTGAACAATAACATTTAAATAGCAACTAGTACTTAAGAAGAAGCTTAATTACATGGAGATAACATAATAGGAAACATTTTTGAAAATTTTAATTTAAGTTGCTTAATCAAATTACATAACCAAAAATTACCTAGTCAAAGCCATAAACTTTTTTACAATTTTGCTAGGATCTTTTTCTTCTTAGTTATCATCATCATCTTTTCTGCTTCTAGCGAGCACTAATTCCCTTACACAAGATTTTTCCAGTTGATTGAGATACAGAGCCACTGGCTATCCACCAGCTTTAAAAAGCCCATAGTATGCAGTCAAATAGAAGCCTATCTAACCAGGGATAGCCTGGATTGTTCTGCCGCTTAGAGGGCCAGCAGAAAGATCCAGGCTACCTCTGTCTTGCTCTGACCTTGCAAGTTCCACCACCATCACAGCAGTAATCTCCTCAGGGAAACAAACATCAATCACCACACAGGGATGGAGTCCCTATGTGCTTTCAGATGCTGGGCAGGGAGTTGAAGAGGTCTCCTTTATTCTTTTCCTGTAGGTAGGTAGATTTTGCTACCAAACACACTCTCAGAGTTAAGAGACCCCTTCTTGTCACGGTCTATTTACTAAAGTTTAGTACTAAAACATATACACAGATACACAGCGTGAACCACGTCCGTCACTGATCATTCTAATGCGAATTGTGAGTCAGTACAATTGTAGCAACATCTGGGTATCCCACAAAATACCTACATACAGAGTTTGGACATAAAAGCTGCAGATGTTCCTTGCACAATGTTTCCATTATCATCCACTAAAACTTGCTTAGCAAATAGTCAGAAACCAGTTCAATAACGACAGCACGAGATCCAGGCCCTCTGGATCCAACACCTGTATCGGAATTATACCTTTGGTCTCATTCCTAGCTGTTCTGTCATCTTCTCCTCTTTCTAGCAGAATGAACTGAAATAAGGATTATAAAAACTCACACCTTCTGAATGCTTAAACAATTGGAAAAAATATGGTTAATCCAAACTCGTAACACAAAGCAGTGTTTCCCACAGACTGGAAAATGTCCATAAAGCTTATGACTTATGAGAATTTTTCTTGTTCATTGGGCAGTTCACTGATGTTTTATCTTTGTCTATAGCAGAGGTTTAATGCGGATCTAGGCACTCAAATACTGAGTAGTCATAAATGCCACACATATTATTGTATATCTTTTTAAAACCTGGTAAAGTGTATATTTTAAATTTAACAAATAATATGTGAACCTGTCATTTATACTCTTCAAATACAATAAGAGTCAGAAGCATAGATAGCTATTTTTCACTTGATATAAATATTAATCTAAGGCTAATCTATAAATATTAATCTGAGGCTTTTTTTTCTCTAAATTCACATATATCTCTTTTGCTTTGTAGCCAGGTCCTAAGGCCGCATGTGGGCTTTCAGGGACAGAGCTGGCCATTCTCTGCTGGGTTTGTTAAACGTCTAGTTCAGTCACCTCCTGCCATAAAACTGAGCCTCTCAGATGCCACCACAGCCTGAGAAGAAAATAAATGCTACTAAGCATATTCAACTTTGCCACAGTCACTGCAGAGTTTTGTACCAATACATTCGTTTCATTGTGACTTACATTTAAACTGTACTTCTAGCCTGCTTAAATATGTTAAGAATTATCCTGAGGGACCACAGTAAAATGTAGTCATGTTTATTTGTAATTGCTACAAAATGGTTTACAAAATTGTTAGTGTCTTTTATTATGCCTGCTACTGAAGCACTTGCCTGTTAATTAGAGAAATTTCAGCTGTCATAGCTGGCAATTATAGCTTCTGTATCACTGTCTGTTATGAATAGTCAATGAGAGCTGATTAATATGCATGAGTAGCGGTATATAGGCTGTGTGTTGGAGCAGAGTGCTGCAGCCAGAGCAGAGCGGCAGAGGGAGCGCTGTGTGCTGCCGGGGACCAGGGAGAGCAGGGAGGGAAGGAGCAGGGCTGTTCTGCAGCACCCTGTGCCACACTGCTGTGCACCGCCTTGGTCCAGCCGATCCTCCGTGGGGGTTGAAGGATATCTGCATGCATGCTTGCTGACAGAGGTTTCTGTGCCTGCTCTGGTGAATAAGGAAGATTATTTCTGCCTCTTACTTAAACATGGGATGCAGTTTGTGCACTCTACAGAAGCAAGAAGAACAGTACAAGTTACTGTATGAAGTTTGTCAGGTAAAGAATGAGATTTCGTTTCTAAAAGCAAATGTTTTCTTTTAGGCTTGTGACCACTATTAATGACAGGGAAAATGGAATACCAAAAACTGCTCCTACAAGTGGAAAGGAAAGGGGGTTTGCCTTAGTTGGTATGTGTATGATAATGATGATGTTTTTGTGATGTACCTTCCCACTCACATTTGCAGAACATCAGATATTTAAAAGTATGCTGTTGTACATCAAACTTTTTACAAAACTTTACATCACAAAATAGGACTCTTGCTAATTTCTCCAGTATGTATTAGGCAAAATTTCTTGACAAGGATCATGGCTTGGTCACACACTCTTTGAACAAGTGAGGAAAGACAGGCAAGGGAGGCTTTTTATCTGTTTACAAGTACACACAGATGCTTCCTTCTGTGCCATGCATTTGTTCACTGCTCAGTCTGGTCTTGTAAGTGCATGTTCCTGCCAATATCAGTTTATGTCTAGTTGTAGTTTTTGCACCCTGCATGTAGAAATACCAGCTTAAAAAAAAATGTTAGAATTGACAGTAGATCAAAACTACTGCTCTATAGATCTTTATATGTCAAATCATTCCTGTTAAGCCTGTGATAAGTTTTCTAAAAGTGCAGTAACACACTAACATCTATTACAAAAACGTTGTTTCCTGTGTTTCTGCTTTTCCTTCTGTCTGTATGATCTCCCTCTCTGAAATTTCTTAATACTGTCGCATCTGAAGTATGATTTGGACCAAAACAGCATGATGGAACCATGGAAGTGATGGCCAGGTGTGTAGGGATGTACTCCTACTGATCTCTTTTGAAGTAATCACAGGAGATAGCTTATGACTAACCTCTGGAAACATGAAGAGGGTTGTCTGTACAAACACTCCAGATAAACCACCCAAACCCTTCAAGCTGTGCTTTACTGCCTTGCTGTTCCAAGGCAGTTTAGAATAAGTGACAATGACTCCCAGTCCCCGGAGCGTCAGGCTGGCTGACGGTCCCAGAGCTGCTGCAGTCGCCAGCAGAGGGGATCACTCGGCAGTGTGCGGGAGGGAGAGGGATCCTGTGTCTGCGCTGCGGTGCCACCTGCGTCTGATCCCAGATACTGATGTCATGGACAACAGAGTGAATAAAATACGTGGTTCGTGTGTTACGCTAGTAGGGAAGTGATTAAATTTTAAACACATAGTTTTAATCTAATTCTCACTGAGGCACCCAAAGGACAGTGACACTTCGGGGAAGAAAAAAAACTTGTGAGAGCAAATAGGAGGACGTGTTTACTGTCATTTCTATTTATACTGACTCACTTCCACTTGCTAAGCTGCTATGCATGCAATGGTGGGAAGAATTTTAGGGAAAGGTAATCAGATTTCTCAGATGTTATTCTGTACTGAGAACTAGTTTCAGATGCTGCCTGTAACAACAGACCTGGTGCCAGATATTGTGTGACTCTGTTCAGAGTTACTCTGCTAATAGTTACTTATCCCCCAAGGTTGCCAAGTTTTCATGCTGCCTGGGTTTGACGACTGCCAGTGAATCGCATTCAAAAGTGCAACAACCAGAACAAACTGAGACAGCAACACATTCTGAATATTTTGATCATTCAGGAAGTTTGCACGTTTTTTGTTGCAAAATGAAGGCAGCAGGAAACCTTCACAAGTTACTGACACCTCCTAACAGATGCAGGACAACATCCTTTAAATACATGTCCTTAAAATCTGTCACAGGCACGGTCCTACTGATATCTGAGCTGACTGAACTATGTCATGCTGGCTGCAGGTGCAGATCTCTGGCAGTAGGTTGGATTTAGAAAACAACCTGCAAAGTACTGTAACCTTGTTTCAGCAATGTGTGGAGCACAGTGCGCAGCACCCGTGATTAACTTTAAGCATGGAAGTCCTTTGGGAAACATGGGTGGAAAATCCTCAGGTTCCACAAAAGTGAGAGGTGCATGTAATCCTATAAAACTGGGATTTCTGAGTAAAACCTGAATTATTTAAGACTGTAATCCCTGATTATTCCAGAACATAAAGTGTTGTGCAAAAATATTTTAACAGGGTACTACATTGATTTCTCTGTTTCACAAGATAGGTGGGAGGGAATTCTATAGCTTAGGGAGTACATCCAGATAATTAAATGTCAGTGTAACTATACAAATGCATCCTCATGTAGCCTACACATAGGAGCAGTCAGTTAAATTTTAACAGTGAGGGAAAAGAATAATTTTAATTTAAAATAGTAGGATATAAATGACAAAAGTTTCAAAATATGCTAACAGTAACAAATACCTCTTACAGTAGTTTTATTTTGTATCATCCATGTAACCCTAATATCATGTGATAAGATGACAGTGCCATTTCTGAGAAAATTAAAGGAACATTTTTTTAAAGTCTGAGTTAGACAAAATTTGCATAACTTGGTTTTAGGAAATATTAAGCATTGTTACAAATAAATCCCCTTAGCCTTATTTTTCAAAAGTTCATGGCTCTGAGACGTAGGAATTCAGAAAACACTTGCAAGAATTAATAATAATACATAACTGCACTTTCTCTATTAGGCCAAGAGCTTTAGTGTGGCTGGGAAATTAATGCTTCAATAAATTACAGTTCCAGAAGGTCTGGTACGTCTGGCTCCGTAAGTCCTCATAACAGAGAGCACAAAGAGGATCAAATATACCAGGGCTCAGGCTTTATCCCTTCCTCATCCATAGATAATTCAAAGAGATCCTCTTCATTAAGGGCTTTGGCACTTTGCCTACAATTTTCTTTTTGGGCTGCTGTGAGCTTAATGATGCAGAACAATGGTCTTCCCTCTTGTTGAACACATACCTTATTGTACCTTTAATCACATAATAAAAAGCAAATTAAGACACCTCGTCATTAAAGTCTACTGTAGCTCTGCATATCAATGCTTTGTATTACAAATACAAAGGGGATTGTAGCAGCTTGAAATCTTGATGCAGAACAGTGTCACTGGTGATAAGTGTGCTTGTGGCAGCAATGTGATGCATATAATATCTTAGATGGATCCTGATGTTTACTTCCCGGTTGCATGCAGCATATGAAGTAATTATACGCTATTAGATTTAGGGTTTCTAGATAAATGGATATTCTCTTAGAAAGATTTTAAAGATTGTGAAAGTGGAGGGAGAAGGGGGAAGAAAGAAAACCAGAAATTTAGGAGGGTGTTTTAGATCAGTTTTCCAGTTTGCTTTTCTCAATATCATCAGCTCCCATACAAGCAATAACAGAATTAAGGGCTTTTCCCTTTGTAGGGGGGTGCAAAGTGTAATCTTAATTGAAGGAAACTTACAGAAAAATGAATCCACTAAGGTAGAACTTTTGAGTTTGTAAAACAGAAAAAAAAATATATTAGAACATCAATTTAAGAAACTTTGAGTACTTATTTCACTCTAAGCAAATGTTTACACAGAGTTTGGGAGGTAAGCACACGGTTAAATCATATCCTGAATAGGCAATATTTCTAAGGGTAAGAACATAGAGTTTTAAATTACAGACGATTTTCAACTGGATGGGCAATGCTCAAACCTGCTCCCTAGGATTCAAGATGATGGAGCTCATCCATTTCTCATGGTGGGAAGACGTCATAAAAACAAGCCATCAAAACTGGCACTTCCAGCTGAGAAATCATGCAATAAGTGAGTATGGAGACTAACTCCCTTCCTCCCGGCTGTCCCTCCAGATTAAGAATAGGAACGCTGGCAGGAAGCAAGCTCACGTTGCCACTGCCCTTGCTTTAGATGATCCGAGGTCAGAAGATTTCTGCCTCCGTGATTGTTGAGCTGGCACCTCTCACAAATACTAAAGTTCATATATAAATAAACAGTTGATGCAATGACCTTTTAGTGTTTTAGTAACATGAAAGCCCCGTTCACATGCTCTTGGCCTGGCCTGTCATCTCTGAGACAACCAAAAATGACAGTGTTGGTAAAACAGTACTGGCCAAGCTGGATTTGTCTTTTAAACTACACTAAGATACGATGTGGCCAAGGTTACATAAGCACCAAGGTCAGCATACAAATTGCTGTGCTAATGAGAAGACAGTAGTAATGAGGAACCAACTGACACTATATTTCATTGTCAACTTCCAGCAGCATCACTTGCAAGGAGACTATTCCTTCAGCAGAACTCACCCACAAACCGATTGCACCGAGCTGATCCAGTTGCACTGATACAGTTCCCTTTGCCATTACAATTCCATTCACGTATTTAGACTTGCAAAAATTAGACTAAAGTAATCAGTCATTAAGAAAGCCTGATTGAAGGAAACAGTCTAACTAGACTTAAACCTACTGAGCAATAGTGTTATCCTAAGTCAGGGCCAAAGCAGAGGTTGCCAAAATAAACATTCAGCTAAAAAAAAAAAATTCTAATCAAAACTGTAAGATCTGGGAAACAAAAATAATTGCCTCTGTACATATGCTTTTCACACCCTCAAATTTAACTGGGCAGCCAGAGAATTAGTTGGTCCACATTTCAGTAATTTTCCATGTTAAGAACAACCTGGTTATGCCAATTATAGTAAACTGGTCTACTTGAAATTCACTGTATGGCTTCAAATACTCTGTATGTACAGTCTGTGCTGCAGCTGAAATTAAGAATAGCATTGAAGTTATAATCTGTCACTTTGCCACCATTAAACTTGACCTCAATAACAATTGTGAACCTATCCCACTTACTTCAAAGTAGGCATGCGCTTGCTTAAACAAGACGTTAACTCCAAGGGCTTTGTTCTAGACAGGGTTTTCTACTGCTGAATTAGTTCAACTGTAGAAAAACTCTGCTTGACAGACTGGAGACTCATAATCTTCCGAAAACTGCCCTTTAATGATTGTGGCGCCTGTCTGTGGCTCAGAAGTCCCCTTTCTTAATTAGACATTTACCAGAAACTGGCAATTGAAATTTTCCTCTTCACTTGACGATGAATAATGTAATGCCTCTGTTAGGATTTCTCTGGAAGATACTCTTTATTTTATGTCAGAGGAATATTTTGGTCATTAAAGGAACATAAACAAGACGTGATATGAAATAAACAAAATGCCTAATGATCACCTGTGATATAAATGGGTAATTTGACCTACTGGGCACCTGAAATATCTTACTGCTTCTTATTGTTCCTAAAATCACAGCACTTTTCTTCTTTAAGTGAGCAGATAAAATGCTTAACCATAGCAGAGCTTTGTTTGGATTTTTTTAAGTGATAAATAATTGAAAAGATGAGTTTTGTAATGCTTTACACTTATACATCTGTTTAATGCTATAAAGCAGGTGGCGAGAAGTCACAAGGGAGAAGGCACTAGGGACAATCACTCTGTGCTTTACTGTCACATGTCAAACATGGGCTGGGAAAAGGGAAACATATGGAGTAATGAAAAAGTGCAGATGTAATAAATGTGTTTTGTTGTGTTCATTAATAATGAAACAAAAGGTCAGGCTTCACTTTCACTAGGACAGGACATCTCTACGTTTATATGAACATTGGGATTGTTCCATTCAGAGACCCAGTGGGTAAATGTAAGCAGATCCAGCTAACCCTCCCGAACCCAGTAGCCAGTTAGGGGTTTGACAGGAGGTGCCAGAATAAATAATGCAAAATACACATAAGCATTAAACAAGACTACAATATTCACTGCTTTAAACGGTGACTGTTGAAGGAAGCCTTCCTGTTAATATGGGCTATCTTCAGGCAAAAAGCTAGAGGCCACCATCTAAAAGAAAAATGGTCAATCCAGTAATAGTTCTGGATGTGAACATGCTGCAGGTGATTGGACATTATCCACTGCAACAGGAACTAGGCACTTAATTTCTAATTGATGAAATGTCTTCTGGCTTTGCAGTAAGACAACACCTTAGCTTTACAGTGAGACACTACCATCAGACTCCTTGGGAACATGTAAGAAATAAAATGCTTCACAGAAGGAGTAATTATACAATCAGACTAAAACCGTATTTGGTTTATGCATTGTCATGGATGTCATTTTAGAGAAAGTGAACATTGATATTTGGAAAGACCATAGCTGCTGAGAAAGCCTTTTTCAGTTTGACAGAGTACAACAGAAGCTCTTATACCTGACCTGCCCGTATCTGTAACTGCATCAAATTTAGCCAAAAAAGGAAAATTAAGATGTTTTTATCAATAGCACACTATGAGAATTCTAGGCCACAGTCAGGCAGCATGGACTGGAAGGGCAGACTGAGGTGGTGGTGGGACTTCTTCCCACATGACACCTTCTAGGGTTTATGTTCTTCAGCTGAGAACACTGCTCAGCTTCTGGAAGCAGATGGCCCAAGAATACAAAGCCTACTTGACAGATACCACGTAGCTACTGAAGGAGCAGGCCGCTTATTAATGAGCCCACTTGGATCCATCACTGCTGCTGGGTTCCCAGACAGCAGTCCTGGGTGTTTTTTCTGTCTTTTCTTGGCATCAACTTCAATAACCCTCTTCAGCAGAGATATCTTCAGAGCTACCCAAAATTGCTCTTTCCCTGTCTTAAATCACTGAGACATTTGTGGAAGAAGGGAGGGGAGTGGGAGGATGGACTCAAAAACTACAAATGATGAGCAACAGTGCAGAAATGTTGTGACATGGTTTGTTGGAGCTTTCAGGTTTCAGTTGTGGTGTACTCATGTGACCTCGGCTAGATCACTAACTTGTTTGGCGTTTCATCTTCTCATCTGTACAATACTCCATTTGTCTTTCTGCTTGGAGCAGGATCTCCAGAGGAGGCACTGTCTTGTTCTGTGTTTGTATAGTCTGGTACAGTACTAATATTCTTATTATTTTAAGGCCCGATATATACACTAACTCATACTACTGATTTTAATTTATATATGGTGTAAACATTGCTAGACTGCCAACTATTTGAGCTGTAGGTGCTGGAACGGCATAGCAGGAGAAGAGTCCAATTTCAAGTATGTCTAACTCTTACAGCATTCTCAAAGCATCCTCTGCATGCCACTGTTGGAGAAAAGTTGCTGGTCTACAGGGACTTCTGGCCTGATTCAGTACAAGAACTGGTTCTTTATGTCACTCCAATTTAGCTTAAATCCATGTAACATTTACACCCTCAACTAAACAAATTAATCTTTTTTATGGTATTTACTATCATTGTGTCTCATCCTTGTCATCACATGATATAAATGAAACATCATCAGTATGGCAACACCTCTGTTGACTGCAATTACATTGTGCTAGAATGATAAAAGTAGAGACAACTCGGGACATCAATAAGACACCTGCCTGCGTAGGGACCCCTTGTTACAGGATTGGGGATCTTAAATACAGAAATACATAGCTTTTTAAATAGTAAATTGTCACTCAAAAAAAAAGCTGTAATTTTCTGTACTAGACAAGTATGTAGACATAGGTTTTGCCTCTTGGGAAGAGCACATTTGAGAAGGACGATGTCAATGTTACACCCCAGCAGAAGCAGCCCAAGGTGCTATGCTGGAGGCAGGTGCTATACGCGCCAAATCCAGAGAATGACAGCAAGGGGATAATTGCACTTGCTGAATTCTGGTCATTAGTAATTCATGATTATGTATGGCTGTCATTTGTACCTCACTCATAAGTCTAATTGATTGGCTCCCTCTGGGTCGTGCTACTGAAATGGCAGAGAGAGGAGCGCCTGGAAACTTCTGTCTGTGTTTTCTATGGGCCAGGGTTATTAAGCCATAAACACATAGACAAAAGACTACGTTTTTTAATGCTGACAAAACATGAAAAAGTATTTTTGCCCTGATAGAAAGTCATTTAATACAATGAATGCATATTTAAGAAAAAAAGGGCTCCAAGTAAACTTTGCTTACAGAGAAAGTACAGGAGTCTCAGAAGCCCCAGCACTGGTCTCAATCTGTTTTCATTGAAGCAACTGATAAAATTCCCCAGAGGTTTTATTTTGAGTCATGATACATAGGAGTGGAGCCTGAGAATCCAACCAAAAGCAGGCACATTTTAGCATGCTATATACAGTCCTGGTGCTGTATTGTTAATACATAAATGTGCTAACTACCAGCAGAATAAGAATTCCTTTATTTCAAGGGTCTTTCTACCAAGATTTTCCATTTGGAAGTTAAGGGTTTAGAGAATGAATGTATTCTGTACTCTTAAGTAAAGAATTTTTCTTTGGTCTTAACTATTTTGTCATGGCTGGCTCACAAGGCAGAAGGGAAATGCACACACATGGAAACAGTCTATTACTAAACAATATAATTCTGTTTTATTGAAAAAGAGTGAGACTGTCCATATGAGGGAAATAAAAGAGGGATTAGATGGAACTGCAAGAAGAATTAACCTATATTTTGAACCTTCTTTCTCCAATTCCTGAGGAAAAGGGGGTTTAGAAAATGGGCTTTTTGCTGCTCTAGTTTCTATAAAAATCTTTAAACTTCTGCTTTTTCTTAATATGCAGACTTCTTAAGAACTTGCTAAAGAAGTGAATCAGACCATAAAGAGTGTTTTAAATGGAGCACAGACGTCTGTAGCCTAACAGAACAAGCATTTTTATAGGGCACTTCCCAAGGATTTGCATTAATTTCTACAAAGAAAAGCTGCTTACTCATTCTTAAGCAAAAAAGTTTTTCTCTGACACTTGTGAAGCACAGAAGAACCAACAAGCTGTACAATGCATACAAATGTTTACCATTCATGACATTAAATCCATATAAATCAGTCTAACCTGATAGATGGAAAAATAATTTTTTTTACAGAAACTGTTTCATTTCTGTTGTATACCACCAACACCCAAAACCCGTTACACACTATTTAAGCAAAAATAAAGTACAAAATAACTATAACTACACACTGTAAACTCCTAGGCACAGGGATTTTTCTGCCTCTCTCAACCTTTCAGTTTACTACGACTGCCAACATCCAGAGTTACTTCATCCGTACTATTGCAAATGATGCACATGTATAAATGCAAAACTTCTCGCCTACATTCACTGAGTGTCCTGCCTCATTCTCTTCTGCAAACTTCTTCCCAGCACAGCCCTGTCCTGTTGCCCTCACATCACCTCCCTGGGTCTGCAGGGCTCCTGGACCCGGGTGCATGCCCCCCTTGTGACTGCAAGTGGGAAGCTGGGAATCAGTTTGAGGAATATCTTTCTTCTGTAAATAACCCAGGTGTGTGAATTCTGGTATCACAGGAAAAGAGAAAGAACAAATACTGGGTTTTCTATAGACATAGTATCAGAGGGAAAAGAAAATAAGAATTGGTGGCAACCAGGAGCAAATTTTGTCTATGTAAACACGTGCCATATTTTGATACACTCGGAAGCTCCCAATTCATGTGTGCCATCAACAAAGTGGCAATTAGGCTTCTCTGCCCACCCAGAGAAAACAAAACATGTAAATAGCTTACCTTGCTAAATAATTAAACGGCAGCTATTGATAAAATGACATTTATGTAATAGCACAACTGTGTACTATCTTATCAAAATATCTTCCTCCTACCTCAAACAAAAATAAGAATGTTTTCTAGTAACCGAGTGCAATTCGGACATCTCAGTCAGGGCTGCAGCTCCTGTTGATTTACACAGGAGGTCCAGCCTTGTCCTCGCAGCAGGGAGGCTGGAGAGCTCCCAGCCTCCAGACCTCAGGAAGATTTGGCCTGAAATTAGCATTGAAACAGTGGCAGTTGGCTCAGGAATTACTGGAGGATACCAAACCTCTCACGAAAATAATTGTTGAAGTAGAAGCACATATGTATGGTAGAAAACAATGGGAGAAAAATCTGTCCTCACAAAAGGTATTTCACTGTGACATAAATCCAGAATTAACGGAGAAGGAAAGATTTCGATAGGAGGGATGGCTAATGCCTCGCACAGCTCCAACAGAGAGAGAAGCTGTTGTATATCTAGTACCCTACACACTTGCATCACCGTAAAATTATATGGAAAGCCATGTCTTAACTAGGTGGTTCAAATTCTTCACAAGCCTAAAGAGACATGAGGTTTTTTTCCTGTTTTTCTTCCTTTCTTGTTGATTCTCCCATCACTGATTCGTTCTTTCTCATTCTCTAGTGGCCCTGTGTACGGAAGCATCCTACACTCTGTAATATATACGCATCCAACATCAGACGATGCAGGCTCATAGTATGTTGCAGCTGACAAGCTACTTAATAAGCACTTACCAAAACAAGAGAGATTTGCAAACAGACTCAGGAATGCCCTTGGGTTTTACCAAGGCAACACCTAGCAAGATCCTACTGCTTTTTTTTACTCTTTTATCTCCAAGGTAGCACACAAACTTATCCAGCCTTTTTCACAGTTCTTAGAAGTTTGTTCTTAAAATATAGTCCCATGGTATTTGTTCCTTTCACATCTCCTAACTGTGATGGGCTGTTCTTCAGCAGTTTCACCTGATGTTTAGGGTTCAACAGTGAAGTTCATCTGCTGCTTCCATTTTCAGCAAGATGCAGCATACATTGCCATCTTGGGACCCTCTACTTGGATTTGTGTCATGTCCTCCACTGTGTACCCTGTTGTATCATCTCTCTTTTACCCAGTTACAAATATACGTCACATTTTACCTTAATTAACCATGACAGCATTTTGCTTTCAGTTATCAGAGTTTGGCCATGCCAATTGCATGCTGATGGCACGCTCAGCTTCCTAATATCTTGCTTTGCTATTGCAATCCTCTTTCAGTCAGAGCCTGAACTAAGGCATTGCAAAGGCAAAACTGCTGGTGACTAGTGAGCATCAAATCAAGCTCAAGTGAGTATTTTAATTTCATTTCACATACTAAAAGAAAATGTGTAGGAGACACTGACCTCCCAGATAGGATTATGCTATGTTTATCGGTAGATTACTTGCTTCCTTTACAATGTAGATTTTAGGTAGTGTGCACTCTGCAGCCTACTTCTGTGCTAAAGAATATATCATACAGTCTATCCCATAAATTACTATACTCTAAATACTACAAATGCACTTCTATTTCATAATAATTACATAATTTATATTAAAAAAATCAACCATCCCTTCCTTATTAACTGTATGGTGTTAATTCAGAGTGTTTATCTCTGTGTCTCATGCAGTTGCTGAGCCTACTGTCTGGCTCCACCACAGATTTCATCAAGGTCCATTCGCTTCAGTTTCACTACATCCACTTCAGTTTAACTACAGCTTTCTCCATATTCGATACATTTCCAATGCAAAGAAGGTCCAAAAGCTAAGCATTTCAACATTTCAGACAAGTTAATTTATCCATCTTTTTTGCAATGAAAGATCCCATTGTCACTGTCACATGCCATGTAAGGTTCTTAAGAAATTATGCATATTTGCAGCTTTTGGGAGTCTGATGAAGCATTCATATGCATGGATTTTTTTTCTTCTGTGTTATTTCAGATGTAACTATTTATAAAGAAGAATTTTGCTGAGCACAATTCAGCAGCATTAAGACCAAAGTCTGTGATTATAAAGCCACTTTTTTTTTTAAACGAAGTGAAACTTGTACGGATATATTTATTGTATTTTAAGCACTGGGAATAATTGTTCGTCAATTGTGACAAATTTTCCAGATTGAAACTAAATGTCCTAATCAATGTCATCTATTTCCTGAAGTTTTGGGACTCAGGATTAACCAGAAGTGCTAATTCTGTACGGATACCAGAAATCAGGCCATTGAGATCGTCCCTGTATATTTTTCTTTTGCATTATTTTTGTGCTACAAAAAATAAAACACCAATACTTGATACTTTTTCCAGACAAGAAAAAGTAAATTTGCTCTGTTATACATAAGCAGATTTGAGAATTACTAGTTTTCATTATTGAAAATCATTATGACCCTACAACAGGAAATGGTATTATTGAAGTATTGGGATGGAAAATAGTAAAAAAAAAGAAAAAGTAAATACAAACTATTTACTGCTTAGTATTTGCCATAACATGTGGTGGTGACCTCAGTTTTTTTAGGGGCCAGGTTCAGTGTCATTTCCCTGCTGTAAATCTCTTTAAAGCATATTTTTACATCATTGCATATTCCATCATTCCACATTCTGAATCCAAATGGTCCACAATGATAGCTCCGTGCACCCCTTAACTCTTTTTTTGTTAGTGTGGTTCTTAATACATCTAGCACACCAAGGCAGTAGACTGCTGACCAGGAGTGACAATCCAAACAGAAACCTGCAGAGCTAAAAGGATTCCACTCAGTTTGAGTTCAGGAATCAGTCTCTTGTAAGAAATCCACAGACTGACCCTGAGACGAATCATTGTGTGAACAGCCACTGTGCGGAGAATCGTTTACCTAAAATAATGTGGATGCTGCCGTATTTCACTGAATTATTAACTTTTAAAGACAAAATCCCCAACCATATTTTAGCAGTGCATGAAGAAACCCCATAATAATAACAGTACAGTGAGGTATGCTTTCATTTTACTATAATCATTGCCATCTTGTCAAACCCGTGACATGAAATTGTATATACATCAAATATAAATCCCTTTTTAGAGTTATTTATTTACCATGCTCTGCAGAATCCTAGGATTCCGAAATGTCTGAGGGGTGATTGCCGAATACAAATACCCAATGAAACGCTCAAGTCAGACTTGAGCAATCCAAGAGGGAAGGCTCTAGCAGGGCAGCCCTGATGCCTTTACGTACAGGACTTGCAACATCCCTGCCCCCCAGGTTTTCTCCAGCCCCTCCATTGGGATTGTCCTTGTAGTCAACGCAGAACTAGATGAGCACATTCTCAACAGCCTGGTTCACTGTCTGGTATCTACAGTGAAGCCAGTGATGGACAGACATCGTGAAAATCCACATGGGTCCATTCTGCTGCTGGAGCGGGAACTTGGCAGTGGCAGTAGACAGGCCTACAGAAAGCTGAGTCTCAACCAAAAGCTGAATGCCAGAAAGTCACAAACCTTTTCTCCAGAAGGTTCCCTTTGCAAGAGGAGAGGTTTTAGACAAAAATTTAGCTGGCTTTTCTCACAAATTCTAAGATCTGGTCTGACATCGTTCTGCCTGGCTATGCAGCACTTCTCTCTTTCCCTGCATTAGTAGCTTGTGACAAAAGTAGTCAGAATACGACTTGGAAATAACTCCTTGTAGTAACAATTTATGATACAGTCCAGCTACCGCCTGTTCCAGGCATGATAGCAGCCTAACTTTGAAGTTACTTTGAATGATTACTTATATAGCTACTTCATACGAAAGCACAAAGAGGATGCAAGTCCATGGACTTGCAGAAATAAAGTGTCCTAAGGATTCTAAAGTAAAATGCAGGCCTGTACTAAACTGTGTGTGATCCAAGTGCACTACAATACTGGGGAATAAACTGGAAGACTCTCCTTTGAATAATTTTACCAGTTTTTTGGCATAAAGATGTAGAAAGCAGCTCACATGAAAAGTTTCTTGCTCAAGAGTTATTCTAAGCACATTTCTGAAGAACACTACACTTGCTCTAATGTAGATTCTTTTCTTTTGATTGCTTGTTTGATTTAGTTGTACCAAAAAAATTAGGATGCTCACAGTAAGATGTGCAACATTTAATTTGCAGCAAATAATAAAAAGGGAACCATGATCAGCATTTCGTTTTTCCAGAGAAAACATTACACTGAACTTAATTTTACAGCTGTACAAATTGTTTTAAAGTAATCTGCTCAATTGTGCGAGTTAATGATCTTTAATTTGACCAGGCCAAACTTAGAGAGCTATGCGTTACCGTGAGCACTTGTGGTCAATACTGTGTTTGTGTAATGTAACTGTAATGGCAACACCTTCTGTTCTCAGCTGGCTTAACAAAAAACCTGGTGTCATCACCTCTCTTAGACAAACCCAGGATGACAGCATAATAAGTGTTATGTGCACAAGGTAATTCAGCAGGAATTTAGGCTTTTCAATCGATTCTGCACTCAAGTTAACCCTCTTTATTACCACCCAGCTTTTTGCTGTGGGCAATATGTTAAGTATGGGCTAAATTCAGTTACTGCACTGAGTAATGTTACGTGTTCAGTTTTCTCACTTACTTTAATGGGACTAAATGTGGCATAGTACAGTGTGAACTGAGTTGATCTGATACAAGTAAAGATAATCAAAATCTGGACATGCATTTTACAGTTTTCAGTTATATTCAAGAAGCTAATGTGTCAGAGTCACCACGTTAGTGTACATGTCAGACACGTACAAAAGTGACTAAATGACAAAGTAGTAGCCACCACCAATACCTGAGGCTAGACACTATTGCATCTTTGTCCAGTCAAGGAAATTAAATATTTTTATGCCTTGGAAAAAATATGCTACTCTTCCATGCACTTCCATGCAGAAGGCAACAGTTTCCACTGTGCCACTCGCACCTCTGCTTCCAGATACAATAATGTGACTTATCAAGTGAATGGCTGTCTGACTGTAAAGAGTACAATGTAAGACATCGTTCATAAAGAAAATATAAAAACAAAGTATGCTCCTTGATGAGAAGGACTGCTATAGTAGGGGTCCTCACTGTCAGTGCCAGTAGCATCTTCAGATCTCAAACAGTATTTTATCTCTACACATGCCCCAGTCCAAAGATCATGGTAACAATTACATGATAGCATGGTGCTTTGGGATTGTAATTTCACTATACAGCTTTTACTAACACATTGCTCTGGGCAGCATCTCTTTAATTGTTTCTTTTCATCTGTATCAAAATTACAACAATTTACAGGTTAAAAGAGGATAACTTATTTGCGTTACCAGTGGTTCCCACTATGTCTGTTACATTGTTCTTTGCATATGAGCCCACAGAGCTCTCAAATTTGCAGATGTCTCAAACAGGCCAAATTTCAAAAGAAATTTCCATCATGTGCTAGAAACAGCAGGAAGCAGGCACACATTCAGTCTTCTCACCACAGTTGTCTTTTTTCCGTTCATCCCAAACTGTTCGTTGTGTTTAGCTCCCTTAAAATTACAATCTGTACAGTCGGAGACACACAGAAACATTAAAATTTCTCACTAATCAAAGCTCAAAATGAGTTATAAAAATTCTGACAAATATGACCTCATCTCTTTCACAGCCCCTGGGTAGACTTAGCTACTTACGGAAGAATTCATTAGAAACCACGTGAGGAAGGCAGGCATGAGTGAAATGCAAAACCAGAGCAGGCTGTAAGTGCTCAAGACCTCTCTCTGGATCAGGAAGGACACTTCTGCTTGCCAAAGATTTGAAACTGTAAACCTTGTGCTAAAATTGAATGCCTTGTCTTGGTTTTGCTGATGTGAACAGGAGCGTCCTTTGAGATAGGAGGCATCTGTGTCCCAATTCTCTTCTCGGACCTCCACCTCCCATAGCCTGGCAAAAAGTGATACTTGAAAATACGTCCATGATTGTTTTTTCCTTCTTATTTCTATTCCCTATCCCAGTCTAAGGATCCCATCCCTAAAATGCAGGTTTTTCATTGCAGTGAATAGGTACTACCACAATGTTTCATCTGAAAAATTGTTTATCAGACAGATACATAATTTTGTAATTTCAGCACTTGTCCTGGTAGTTCTGTTCAGTACTAGGGTTAAGATTTTTAAAAATAAACAAAAACTAGAAAAATTACAGGAAAATCAGTAAGTCATTTTGTTCAAACAAGGGCTGAGGGATTTCTAATCTGCAGGAAACAAATGGGATGCTGGTTTGTACTCTAGCTAAAAGAGTGAGCCTAATAAAATCTAACTCTCAAAATAAAAAGCAGACCCAGGATTTGTAAAATTACTGTAGTGAAAGGGGAAACAGAGGGATGCATAAATAGTTCCTAGTACTTGCTGTATGTACCTTTATATAGAAGCTGAGACTTTTAAATTAACAGTGAAAACCAACAAAGATATCCTGCATTTTCTGACTTTTTCCCCTCATTGCTTTGCCTTCTGTCTTCCCACAGGTCAATGGGAAGGATTTATCTAAAGCAACACACGAGCAGGCAGTGGAAGCATTCAAAACAGCCAAGGAGCCTATTGTGGTGCAGGTCCTGAGAAGAACTCCACGCACCAAGGTCTTCACTCCTCATGAGTCTCAGCTGGTAGATGTGGGCACGCAGACAGATATCACTTTCGAACACATCATGGCTCTAAGCAAAATGGGCTCACCTACTCCCCCCGTCTCTGTGCTAGACCCATACCTCCTGCCTGAAGAGTAAGTAACAGTTTGTGAAGTCCTTGAAAATCCTTGCATTCCTTCATGTGGCATGTTAGAAATAGTTCACAAACTCACCTCTACTTGCTGGTGAATGTGTACTTCCAGCAGTAGCCAGAATTCATACAGTATGGAGCCATAACTCAAAAAAATTTCTTTTTTTCTACATATTAGCAAGCCATTAGTCACTTGAGTAATGCCACCGAGTCGCAACATAGCCTCATAAAGCTCATATTTTGCTGGCATTTGATGGATAAAGTTATTGCTTCTTGTTATTCCTCTCACTGCCTCTTTGGGTTGCTTATGTTTTAACTTTATTTTTTATGGTTGCCATAAATTGTGTAATGCTAAGAGCTGCTACATTCTGTTCCAGTGTATTAATTACTTTATTATAACCCTGCAGCGATGTTACTCAAGTAAATTACTTTCTAGGACTAAAATTACTTACCAGGGCTGTCATGAATGTTTTAGAATCAAATTTTAATTATTGTTAATGGTAGTTTGATGCTTTTGTACTTACAAATAAAAATGACAATTATCTCCTGGCACACACACACCACGCCCTCACACGCTGTTCAAGAGGAAAATGGCTCCCCAAGGAACCCATGCAAATTGCCTGTCATCTTGCCACATATCTCCACAAGGGAAAAAGTAGTGGAAAAATGCTCTGAACATCTCAGTTGCTGTGTGTGAAAGACCACGATCTGGTCAGTCCACAGCAATACTGGGTTTTTAGATGATGCTGTACCCGATGAGAGACAGTGCCTGTGTCCTGGCTGTGCAGTACAGCGCTGGAAGGGGAACCCCACAGCCAGCCTGAGCATTGATCGGCATCATTGGCACACAAACACACCCCAGCACTCTCCGGACATTCCTGTCAGTGCTTCCAGGAAACGGGGTTTGACTACAAACAGGCACTGGTCCTGTACTGCCCCTAAGTGACTTTTACAGCATGTTAACATTCACACATTCAGCCAGGAACCAGGCTTCTGCGTGCCATGCCTGCTCCTTTCATGACTCTCGACGCTAATTACTTGAAAGATGGTTCCTTCAGATATTACTGCATCGCCACCTATTCCCAGCCCACTGAAAATTCAAGCACAGATGCATGTTTTAGTGGAAATGTTTGACAAAAGGCTACAGCTTTGAGCTTGTTTGCAGTGAAAAAGCAGCAGGGCGTAGAGCACTGTGGAGAGGACGCACTTACTCCTAGAGCACCTACACTGCATACTCCTGAACCCATCTGCAAGAAGGGCTTTCAGTACCTGCAACCTCCCAGATGCAAAACCAATTGTATTAGGAGAACAGCAAAGATGAATTCATGATGAATCATTTAGGTTGCAACATGCCTGCATAATACCAGCTCAGTCCTATCAAGTAACTTTATATTGCCCCTTAATCGTCAGACGTAGATTCCAGCTGCCAGCATCACCAGCAGCCTAACTTTGAGCTGTAGATACTGGTTCTTGACCACGTCGCCTATCCCTACATACAAGGGCAGTCAGTTCCCAGCACACACAAGCAGAGTAATTTTTTCCAAACGCCTCCTGTACCTTCTCCAAATCCCATTCAGATTAATCTAGTCTGCATATAACAACTGGGGTGTCTTAGCCAGTTAGCAGATGCTGTTAGGGAAACAGCCTCACACATAAAGAAACATGTATCTAGTTAGCAGAGAATTAAAGGGGGTTTACTTTTGTTGCAGAAATAAAATTCCAGCATAGAAAAAAAAAAGTGATCACAAGAGCATTACACTGTTTATAACTTCCAAAGTACAGACAGTGAACCTGTCAGAGTGCTCAAGCTGTAAAAAGCAGCATGCCAGCAGTGAACGGCAATATGAAGAGTGGTGCATATTTAAATAGTATTTAAATCATTATGCACAGCCTGTTTCATTCAACTCAATCAAAAGAATGCTGTTGATCCAAATAGCTGGGTGGCAAGTTATTTTTAGAATACTTAGCAATTTGATAAAAATTTGTGTCTTTAAGGCAAAGTAAAAATACCAAGCAGCTAGGCAAGAATGATTTTACTTTCATATCTGCAAATAACCTGAGCTCACAAGTAAGCAATCTAGTATTCCCTCTCATCTTGAACCCTGGCAAATATCTGCCCACTTAGCTGTCACCTGGTACCCCTCACCCTACCTTACCACTATTCTCTGTGTATTTTTCCCCAAGTCAGCTTTACATTTGGAGAAAAATCACTAATAAATGCTGAGACTCTTTACAAGCCTCTCATTCATCAGGTGCCAAAAGTTTTAGACTCCTCTTGTACATGTATTTTTTTTTGTTTAATATGTTTATTGCTGTAAATGGTATAATTAACTGCATGCAATTCCTTGGTTTGGTTGTTAGCCCACTGTGTTCACGATGACTTGCTCTAAGCTTAGAATGTATTAACACACTAGAGTACTGAGTGCTGTCCTAAAGCACAGCTTTTTTTTCCAGCCATCCCTCAGTGCATGAATACTATGACCCAAATGACTACATGGGAGGAATTCATCAAGAAATGGACCGAGATGAGTTGGAATTAGAGGTACTAAGTCTTTAATAACTATTTCATTTACTGAAAGTTTAACAAGTGCATGTCACAGTCTTTGCATCGTATATAAAGTGAAAAGATATTTCAAAGCAGATATTTGTAATAACATTACTCGTTAGATACTTTGCAGGCTGCAAGCCTGAGGCCTTTAGCAGTGTATTTAAGTGTGTGTCATGGACTGATGAGCCAAATCTTCAACTAACAAATTAAGTCATTGATTCCATTAATTAAATTCTGTATAACTACGCTGATTTAGACTTTCTGAAAGACTTTGCAAGTTTGCTGAGTGGCAGGACCTGTTCCATGTAGTCGCAGTAAAAGTGTGCAAGTTTCCCTTAAGTATTCCCCAGCTGAGACACAGATGTTCTTGATCATATAATTTAGAAATACTTTAAGTTTACAAGACAAGACCAGAACAGATATGCCACTATTCTAAGCTGTTCCTCTTTTCATTACTGAAAAGTAATATGTATGTGTACATATAAAATTATAGATAATAAAAGTTGAACCAGTCATGAAGGTATGCGAGCCCATTTTCCTGCCAAATCTTTAAAAATCACTTTTGGTTTTAGTACTTCTATATCCCATCAGAAGTTAATCTTGAGTTTTCTCATGCTTAATTTTAATAACCTGCTCCCAGACATTCAGAGTACAGCATATAAACTGTAGGCCTTAGTTCTGCAAGATACTTAAGCAGTACTGACCCACTGAAGTGTTTTTAATTGTTTGTAATAAATGGCAGTAAAGTATCTCAATACTTCTAAATACTGCCAGCGATGTCTGATCCAGATAATCTGTTCAGGATTATCAGTAAGTGAACAGTTTACTCTTAGCTTGCTTGCACTTCCGATTTCTTCTGTGCTGGCCCTGCTAACACTTATTTGTCAAAGCAAGCGATGCTGACCTGTCTGTAGCTGTTTAAATCAGTGGTCAAAATCAGTGTTTAAATCAGTTATCAACAGCTTCAGTGGGAGCAGAGTTCAGTTGTTCTACAAGCATGAAGTTGTTCCCTTCTATAAAAGTGTTTGCAGGATCAAGGACTAAAACCCCATAAAAATTTTGCAAGCTGTTCTCAAATTCTGCAGATCTGGTAGTAATTCATCTCTGTATACGAACGCAAATCAAAGGCAGGATAAAATCAAAGTGCCAGTAAAACAAATGCTGTTTAGCAGACTTCAAGGCCTTACTTTTCAAACAAGTGGCTTTTTTTTTTTTCTTAAATAAAAACAATTACAATACAGGTTCTTGTCTTAGGGGAAAATGTAGAGCAAATTAGTATTTTCTGCCAATATCTTTTCAAAATCTGTTTTTTAGGAAATCTAATATTGTGGATACTTCCATTAGAAGGTCACCCAGTTGAGCTGAAAACAGTTTAAACACATGCATTTCAGTAGCCAGACACTAATATGTCTTAAACCACAACATTAATAATTTTGACATTGATATAGTACTTGATGGCAAAAGGTGATCAGCTCACTAACACGGGGAGATGAACATTAGAAAAGTCTCTGTAGCCTAATAGTATTTCTTAAAAACTACTAAAGATTCTTGTTCAAATTGTAGTGACTATGATCAATGGTAAGGTCAAAGTGCTAACAGGGACTCAACTGGCTAGTTGCTTTTTTGTTTGCCTTTTGATAGATACGTTTTAAAAGACCACAAAGGCACTGTTTCATTGACTGCAGCGGGAATGTCTAAAGCAAGAAAGCCATCAAGTCAGCCCTTTGGGTTTCTATGTCCATAAAATGTGCTTTGAATTTAAATCAGAAGCTCCTCATCTAAACTTTTATGGTCTATAACTGACTGGTTAGTGATTTGTAACAAGTAAACAAGACAAAAACAGTGAAATACCCAAGTTCACAACAGGCTTCTAATGTAAATATCTGTAGGAAGGAATTTATGCTGGCAGTATTGCCGAGGAGCCAAAACTGCATTCTCAGTTTTATCTCTCAACATTTATCTTAAAATTGATGACTCAGAGGTAACTGCCATATATTCCCTACTCCAAAAATAAATAAATACCATTTTGTTTCTTTTGAAGTTTACGTGCCACAGGGAAAAAGGGACTAAATTCTGAACTACAATTTTATTATAAATTAAAAGTGCATTCATTCTTCACAGAGGCCCAGCCAGAAGTCATTTCAGGCTCATAAAGGAAGAATAATGTCACTCCAGGATCCCCCAGCAGCATTATGCATTAATATGCTTATTCAAACAAGTCTGTCCAGCTGTCAGACACACAGCCCAAGTGAGAGCTTTCTCAGTGTGTTTTCTCACATTACAAAGGAGAACATTCTACATCAAAAAGGGGGCTTGTTCTCTCCCATTTGACTTTGTCTTCACTCTTTTCTATATGCAACTTGTAGGTAGGTCTTGTTTTCTTTCGAAGCAGAGAACTGAACTCCGCTGAATGGCTAGTTGAGACTAAGTACAGCCTCAAGATGAAAAACTACATGAAAAGTTTGCTAGCTGCTGAGAAATCTCCCTTCTGATACTCTCAAGTCTTGGACAGAAGTGAAGTCTATGTATCGAAAGACTAAAAGACAACAGATTCATTCAAATGGCTTTTTGCCCTCCCAGCACAGGGCTCACACAGTGCTCTCGACACGAAACCACATCTGATCAGCAAAAAATTAACACACTGTGCACAAAAATACATGCTTCAAAATTTGAAATCAGTACTTCACTGCTTTTCGGAAACCATAAATAAAAGCCACATACCAGGGTTTCAAGCTCTCCCCTTTACTGTACTTTGCTACTTTGGTTGAAAATTGTCTTTTACTTCTCCAATAATCTATTAGCAAGGGAAGGGAAGAGGTAAGAGGTAACTATCTGAACATAAGAATCCATAGGCTCCATCACAGGCACTCTGCAAATTTTATTCCATCCTGGTTCTAGAGCATTTGAAAGCATCTCTTATGTGAATATATTTCTTAATGAAAAATCCTGCTCTGCAGGGAATTGCACTGATCAGGACCTTCTCAAGGCATCACTATGTCTCTGAATGCAAAGGACTTCAGCCCTAGCAGTCCTGCTCTGGCAGTGATTCAATACTTAAAGGTTTAAAAAGCAGTACCTTCCTTCAGCTTCACAACTGTACTTTCTGAGACAAATATTTGTATGTTCTTTGGAACAAATCCAAAACATTAAACTTGCTGACAGGCTGATACTGAAAGGTTGTCATTCCTTAGCTCTCTGGAGGACTCAACCTGGCCTTAACACCTCTTACTGCAGGAGAAAGGTCTTAATCGTGGACCATTGGGCACCTGCTTGGCAAAGAGCCTAGGCATCCCTCAATTTACCTTACTTAGGTATCTTAAGCCTCTTTTCATCAAGGGAGAAGCATTTTTCTTCAGCCTTCCCAGCACCACTGATGACTTAATCTAATTTCAGTACTGAGCTGGCACAAAAAACTCCAGATAGATTTTTACTTCTTCTATAGGTCAAAGAATTTTGGAAAGAAAACTTGTTTTACAAAGTTTTCTTCTCTAAAAAGTGGAAGAGTGGGGCTTTTGCTGTTTAGCTATATTGAAAACCACATTTGCATGGGAATATAAATGTAAACATCACCTTCTTTAGCTTCAATTCAAGACGGCAAGAACAAGATTTTTCCTTCTTATGCACAAAAGTCAGTTGCCAAAAGGTAATGAGAAGGCTTCACAGAGTATAAAAGGAAATATTTCTTATTTTCCTGACTTTTTTTCTGGGTAAATCCTATTAGTGGAATAGCAAAAAAATGGGTGCTGCTGGTGAGGTACCTCAGAAATCACACAGAAAAAACAAACTCACCACGTTTCACAGAAAGAGACAAAAGGACAGAGTACTTACTGTGCAAGCTTTGGATAATGCTTTCTGAACGTCTGAACTTTTTTTACCCACCACTGTACCCTTATTTCAGGTTCCTACTGCTCATTTCTGTCTCGTTAGAGAAAGGACTTTTATTTTTATAAATTTGCAGGGAGGCCATAATTTTAAATCAGCAGTGCAATAATTCAATAATCTGTTGCAAATGAATTATCTTCTGAGCTTATAGAGGTTAATTTACTATTATCACTTACTCCTAATTCATTATTATGAGCAGTTGCAGGTATAATGTCATAGTGCATGTTCATTTCTTGTCTTGCTACCAATGCCGTATGGATTTCAGTAACTAGTTCTTTGAGCCCTTCTTGGCTCTACATTTAACATGGAGACAATAGTCTTTCAGACAGTTTTCTTGTGCAGACTCTATTTTTGAAATAGCATACAAATACTTCTCTTGAATATCTCTCAAATTCTCACTTTTACCTGTTCTAAGGAAGGAGAATTTAATTATCCATCTGTGTAGAAGTTACATCAGATATGAAATTTTTACAGTTATTATATTAACGCAGCCCCAACATTACCAGACTTTGTGGATACCACCATTGTCTGCTAACTAATTTCTGCAGATCTAGACCAGGTGTTGAATAACTTCAGTGTCCTCCTTCTGCAACGCAGGTGGCTGATATGTTTCATATTATTTTATAGAGTTCATTACAGTAGTACCTGAGCTCCAGCTGAGCACTAAATACTCTTTCATCTCAAGACCATACAGTACACCAGACTAATCTGAAAGCACGTGTCTCACAGGGTCTCTGGAAGCAGTCCAGCTGCTGCTGTGCACACAGCGGCTGCTGTCTGCAGTGGGAGCACAGAACACTACAGGTTTACAGGATCAGGCCCCTGGGCTCTCCAGAAGTGCAACGCTGAAGACAGAGGAGTAAGAAATGGCAAGTCCAGTGGCATTGCAAGCACGTGAACTTACACCTTCAAAGTGCTCTAGGCCCATATTAATTCCTAGAGTTTAATTAGTTCCTGATACAATTACACAAGCTACCGTAGTAGCTGTACTTTCAGGTGCAATTTTCTGTTCTATTTTTCCCTTTCATCTGTCTGAGCATTATACAGTCACTACTCTGAGCATGGAAAATTATCTTTGCTTTGAAGACTCTGGAGTTGGTTCTTCAACTCCAACTGGAATTGCAGACTTTTATCTCTCAAATATTTCAAACCTTTATGATTAAAGGTTTAAAACTTTATTGATGCAAAGACCCCCAGAAAGCAGCTGTTCATGTCTTTAAGTACACAAAATTATCATGTTTGGGTAGCATCAAACACACTTACTCTTTTCCTACCAAGGACTAGAGGGATTGTACCCAAGGGTAAGTCTGTCAACTAATTACTCATAAAAATTCAGGTTCTAAACACCTGCTCTAAGAATTTTTTCTTTGCTTTAGCTTTTTACTGCTTTATTTGTGAGCATGTTTTTAAACAATATATATGTTTTCCATTTAAAGTATATAATGTTCATTTACAAGATTACTTATTACCTTCTAGTCTATCACAGGTGATGTCGGATGGTGCATTTTAATGTATACCCATCCTTATTTCTTAATACCCTTTATTACTTGTATACTGTTGGAAAAACACCTATTGTTATTCAAAACATGCAGCAGGTAAGAATGAAACTAATAGCTTGCTCCCTTCTTCCTCTCCAAAAGGTGCTGGCAAGTGTTTATGGTTACATAGGATGTATTTAAATATTGACCAAAGTCAATTTTTTTTGCCTTTTTTTTTTAAGTTTTTGTCGGATTTTTGAACATTGTGTATATCCTTTCACTATCAGTGTGATAAACAGTAGAATGAGTTACACCCCTAGTTTCTTGCCACTACTTCATTGACGCATGTCCAAATCAGTAAACTAAATACAAACTTTCCTGAAAACCTGAAAAATTTTTGTTAGAGCATGCAGGAAATATGGGGATCATTCTAGGCCTGAATTAGGCTCAGTGCACAGATTCCCACCTCATGCCCAGTTCACACCCAGAATAAACACCTTGACTGCAATGGCATTCCCAAGGGTCAAATGAGATCAGAATCTAATCTACTTGGTCTTATATTTTCTTTTGAAGAATTTCCATCTCCTCTCTAGAAAGCTCCAAAAGGTTCAGAAATCTGAAAAAAAAAACCACTATTAAAGCATTGTGTTCAAACCTTTAAGTAACAAAAGAGGGAGAAAAAGAACAGCAGTGTACCATGGATACTATTGATTGAAACCATTTAAATACCATCTGAAATGTCACTGACATTTACAGCTACATTTCTTTAAAAAAAAAGGAATTACACATGTTGACAAGTAAATAACATGAGATTGCTGATCTTGGCAGCTGTCATCTAGACATAGAAATAAATTATTCATATCAGCTTGTTTTATTGTCTTGCCCCTTACAAATGGCACAGCACAGGTCAAAACAGAGAGATGTTCAGAAATAATGAGTCGTGTTATCAGGACTTTTCCCCTGGAACGGACGGGTCCAAGCACAAGCACATGGTTCAGGGTCTGCCCTGGGGCTGGGACAGCCCTTGGGTCGTGCACGGGCTGTGCCTTCTTCCTCAGCCTGTGTCCTTTTGCCCCTCTGCCTGCTCCCACGCTTTCCCTTTGCAGCAGCAGGGCTCACACCCCACAGCCACTGCCTCAGTCCTGCCTGGCATCAGCTGCAGAGGAACAGGACCTTTCAAAGCCTCCCACACTGCCAAGCACTCTTTTATGGAGAGTGAAAACCACAACTACGCTTGGTTCTATGCCTCCACCTATGAGGAAACTTCCTTCCACCCTGCAGCAGCATCCTCAGGGCTGACAGCAGTCACAATGAGCTGGTTAAGCACATTAGGCTCCCAGGATGTCCCTCAGAAGCAAGAAGGCAGAGCTGAGAGATGCTACAAGGGATGGTTATGCAGACTGTGTGCCAGCCAGGAGCATCCCACAGCTTGTGGGCATCTCTGTGGATTTTACACTTCATACCAACCTTTATACCAAGAGGTGCAGCAAACATACGAAAAAAATAATTTGTGAAATCTATGCGGCAAAAAAGGCAAGAAGAAAAACATTTTTTAAATGCCCTAAATGTCTCCAAGACTAAGACCACCAAAGAGCACTAGAATGATAAACCATGACCTGCTGAAACCAAACTCTTGCAAGATACTGAAGTGGTTATTATATTACCAATACCAAATGCTTTGCTAACAATATATTGATCTTCAGTCACGCTTTTGAGAAATTTATAGCATCATTTCATGAAGATTACACAAGTTAAGGTAATAGAGTATTATATTTTTCTCTGAAAAGACAGAAAATTTCCCTGCTTATAAGGAAATATATATCAGCTGTGGCAAATAGTGAAATCATACTTTATAAGTATTTTAGCATTTGAAGTCTCACCACTCCATGAAATATAGGCCATTTTTCTTCTTTAAGATCAATAAAAGGTCTTTTTTCAAAATGACTTTATATTGATTGAAGGGTCAAAAATGCCCCAGGTATTGATTGTCTCCATATAATCACGTTTTGCTCAGTAAGTTAACCTCATCTACAAGAGAAATGAAAAGAGATCCACTATATCACTTAGGCAAAATATTTTCATTGTATTTGAAAAACTGCTTCAATCAGTCATCAGTGTCTCACTGACAAAGTATTTTCTTTTCTTTTTCTTTTTTCTCCTTCAAACCTCAGGAAGTAGATTTACATAGAGTGAACAGCCAGGACAAGCTTGGCCTTACTGTATGTTACAGAACGGATGATGAAGATGACATGGGTATTTATGTGAGTGAGGTAAGATTGAACTGATTTCCATAAGATACAATTTGTCTTTTAAACTGCAGTCATGGGCATTTAAGACATTTGTCTTCTGTTTGTACCATGCTCAAGAAACAACCAGAATGGAATCACAAGAAGAATTCTAGTTGTTTTTCCTTTTCTCTAAACTGAGTGAAATCCTGCATCCATTGAATTCAAACTTCATTGTATTAACATGCAGTGTTCATTTTTGCCCTAACACAGTCTCAGCATTCAATTTCAGGTGATGTTTTTGAAGTATTAATATACTCTCCCTTTAATTTTTGTTCTCAACTATTGCAGAAACAATATAAATAGAAAAAACCCCACCCACCCATTTTTATTTGCAAAGATTTGGGGCCCATTCATCTCTTCTTGGCCCCTTTCATGACATAAGTATCATTTCATGCATAATCTTTTTATCATGCAGATCCATTTCAAATTAGCAGCAGCAGTTTGGGGAAAGAAACTCATAACTAAGTCTAAAATCTTCCATTAAAATGCATCACTCAGGAAATAATCCTTCCTGTTCTGTTTTCTGAAAAAAAAATGGTTCTAATTGGAGCATCTGTACTGTAAAGCGAAATGTTAAATTATTAACTAACTCAGCATCCCCGCAAACGTGACAAACCTACATTCTCTGAAGACACATCTTGGGAAGAAATGTTTTGGGTTAGACTTGATAATTTTAATTTGCATTTCACTTTGTCTGACATAAGCAAGGAAAAGTCCTGTAATCACTGAGACCTAACAAACACAGATACAGCAGCAGTGACAGGCACACAGGCTTACAATATCAGCCATATGACCAATACTGGGTTTAAAATGGGAAGTAAATACTGAGGTCTCAAACCTCCAGAGCACTCACCATTCTCCTGTTTTGTAGATTGATCCCAACAGTATTGCTGCAAAAGACGGTCGACTCCGAGAAGGGGATCGCATTATTCAGGTATGTGTGTAGGTGCTTGAAAAGTCTGCTAACACACTATAATCTGCTGCAGTGTCTTTATATCAGTTTAATTTTTATAAATTATTCCCTTCAGACTAGTAGTCATACGCTTTCTTTTAACTTTCTGAGGATGTTGCCCTTTCCTCTGCCATATCTGTTGGATTTTGATAGTCCTGGCCAGATAAAGCCCTGTATTGGCCCTACGCTACAGGCTAAGTGTTTTGCCAGGAGATATAATCTGTTTCCAGCACATAGCATGATACAGTTCCACTTTCAAGCCTTCCTTCTACCACAGAAACCTTCTATTTTGGCCCAAGTAATTACTCCTCTTGCAGAATCTCCCCAGCCAGCCCTGTTTGTTCCCAGGGATGTAATACTTGTTCCGCAGGCTGCACACGCAGTGCTGTGTGCGCTGTAGGGGCTTTGTCAGAAGTGGTCTGGCTTTGCACAGACACTAACACGAGTAGAGGTCCACATCCCATTCAGCCTCCAAGAGCAGTATCCACAGCCTTGCCTGTCGCACATGGGGATGTTCCTGTTCCTTTCCACCCACCAGACCTAATGTTATGATTCTGCTCCTACCCAGTGCCCCTTCTCCAGTTTATGTCCTCATAAAAAAGGCTCTGCACATCACATGTCCAAACCAATGCACTTGCCCAACAGTTTTCTGAACAACACAGCTGGAGCTGTGAACAGGGACTGTGCCTGGCCTGTGCTGGAATTTATCCAGCCACGCAGTTCTGTGGAGCTCATCTCAGCAGCATTTGAGTATCTCTATGAAAGGATTTCATTCTGTTGCTCTTTTCTTTAAAGATCAATGGCATAGAGGTACAGAACCGAGAAGAAGCTGTGGCACTTCTCACCAGTGAAGAAAGCAAGAATATCTCCTTACTTGTTGCAAGACCAGAAATTCAGGTACTGTAGCAAGAACAAAATAAAAACCTCTCTCGAGTCTTTTAATTAGGAGTTGCTGTTTTGTAGGAAGCAGTTAGCATGTTTTGAAGCATTTTAACCCACCTAAATCTACCTAAAACCATATTATGCAGTTTGACTGATTGCATAAATGGTCTAAAATAATGGAATTCAGTAATCTTAGTACTTATAAACTGAACATGAATAGAAAATATACATATAAGATGTTTGATGAGTTATATATGCTGCAATGCTATTACAAACATCAGTGCAAGATATTATGGATGGTTTCAAGCCATAGCTCTGGACTCTAATTCCTATAGCTATTGATTATTCATTCATTCAAACACCTATTATTTAGCCCTTTATATGCCATCTCTTAGTGTAGTTTAATACTGTCAAGAAGCCTCCTCAGCTGTAATAAAAGGTCGAACCATATCCCTTCGTAGAGCAGGGACTAGCACAGCAAAGATGTGAAACAAACAGCCATGAGCATTATTGTTTGATCTGCCTCTGCTCCTTCGGCTGTGAGAGCACCCTTTGCCAACACACCTATAGACACAGGGCCAGGCTCTTGACTGTCCTGTTAGCCTGGATGTTTCCGATATTCCCCTTGGGGATAATTGAGACTGGGAATAAAAAAAGTCTTACGGACCCCCAGCAAGCATTTGTCCCTCTGGCCCTTGATGCTGCCTTGCAAGTTGTGTGTTCAGGCTTTGGACTCTGGTGTGTTCTTACACATGCTAATCAAGTTGCGCACAAACCAAAACAGCCACAACTCTTAGAAGTATTTCAACGGATGAAAGGCTGGTTTTGTTTCATATATAAAGGGCTGCTGAAGATAAAACCATGCTGCTGGAGATGGAGGCAGGACAGTCAGTACCCACACTGAGCACAAGGAGATGTGTGCTCCTTCCCAGGATGCAGCAGCCATGTCACAGAAAGGAATCTCATAAGATTTCCCAATCACTTTCCACACAGAAGGAATGTAATTTATGTCAGTCTTCATTCTTTTGACAACATTTTGTTTGATTCTCCCTCTCTTTTCACATAGCTGGATGAAGGATGGATGGATGATGACAGAAATGATTTTCTGGATGACTTGCACATGGACATGTTGGAGGAACAGCACCACCAGGCAATGCAATTTACTGCCAGCATGCTTCAGCAGGTACTGCCGTTCTGTTGTGCAAGGGTGTCAGAACTTCACATTGCATGCAGCAGTCCAGTATTAAGCTGAATACACTTAGTGTCTCTAATGACGATCAAGGCAAAGGACTTTATGTAAAATCAAAATATTACATGACTATCTGTAAACTTCATCTTGGCATCCAAAATACTTTCAAATGTTACCTTTTTTTCCTTTGCCCATTACAACAACATGATCACAGTTCTCAGAAGTCCACCTTTCTGGCTGCAGTCACTGAGAGAAGTACAAGCTAGGTGCATGGTAGGTGTACGGTAGATAGGCAGAGAGCTAACCTATAAAATTTCCTATTTGATATGCATGCATATACTGTGAACAGCCTGCCTCCTGAAACCTTAAAATCCAAATGGAGAACTCAGGCAAATGACTGAAAAAGGTCATAGGGAGAAAGAAAAAGAAAACGGTTTTACATAGCAAAGTTTATACAGGGCCACAGATTTGGGCCTGTATTCCCTATCAGTCTAATCATATAAGTTCATGAATAGTTTTTCAATTTTAGTCTAGTTTTTTTCTAGAGTTGTCTAAAACTCTGCATTCTCTGTGGCATACACATTTTTTAGAGAGACATAGTCTCTCTTTGGCACTGCAGTAGGACTGCATGGTTTTGTGCACCTAAGTGGGAGAGAAAACATTTTGAAAAATGTGACTTTGACCACTGTTGCTATATAAATTAAAAGCAGACCACAGGTCCTTCTGAGAAGGACATCCACAGCATCTTGTGTTTTCAGTCACCATTTCTATGAGTTCTTGATAAAATTCTTTCCATACAAGTAAAAGACATAGAAGCAGAAAGTGCAACAAGTGACAGATTAAGAAAACTATTAAAAAATAAACACCCTGAAATATTTCACATCCTTTCAATAATTTCTGTCTTTTCATTTTTGCTGTTAGAAGAAGCACGAGGAAGATGGAGGTACCACAGATACAGCCACTATTTTATCTAACCAGCACGAGAAGGACAGTGGCGTGGGGCGCACAGATGACAGCACTCGCAACGATGAGAGCTCTGAGCAGGAAAACAATGCAGATGACCACACCACTGCCTCCAACACTTTAGGGAGCCAGAAGAAGCTGACATACAGTCATGACACCCTAGGAAGTGGCGATATGCAGTTCAGCAACGAATCATTTATCTCGGCCGACTGCACAGATGTCGACTTCCTTGGCATCCCCGTGGACGAATGCGAGCGATTCCGGGAACTGCTGGAACTGAAGTGCCAGGTGAAATCTGCCAACCCTTACAGTCTGTATTATCATAACAGCACGCTGGATATGAGCAAAAGTGACCAAGAAAATGTTGACAGAGAGCTGGAGATGCTGAACGAGGAACTGCGCAATATTGAGCTGGAGTGCCTGAATATCGTGAGAACTCATAAAATGCAGCAGCTGAAAGATCAGTACCGGGAGCCCTGGATGCTACATAACAGTGGGTTCCGCAACTATAACACAAGCATTGATGTTCGCAGGCACGAGCTCTCAGACATTACGGAGCTCCCCGAGAAGTCTGACAAGGATAGCTCGAGTGCATATAACACAGGCGAAAGCTGCCGAAGCACACCACTCACGCTGGAGATTTCCCCTGACAATTCGCTGCGCAGAACTGCAGAAGGCATCGACTGTCAAAGTAACGAGGGGGCAGTGGCATACAATGTCTCCCAAAAGAATTTATTTGCTAGCTCAGAAAGTCATGAATCCAGCACTGGTAAATGCCATGTCTCTGCTAAAGATCCCGACCTTGGCAAACAGCTGGAAAGCAAGGAGAGAAAAGCCAGTGATGGAAGCAAAAGCCCTACTCACGGTCAGAAACCTTCTGGCTCCTACGTCTCCCCATACCACCACTCTCCATATAAACACGCTCATATTCCTGCCCATGCACAGCACTATCAGAGCTACATGCAGCTGATCCAACAGAAGTCAGCAGTGGAGTATGCACAGAGTCAAATGAGCCTGGTGAGTATGTGCAAAGACTTTAATTCAAGCCAGAGCGAACCAAGGATGGAGTGGAAAGTCAAGGTCCGAAGCGATGGGACCCGATACATTACAAAGAGGCCAGTCAGGGACAGGCTGCTCAGAGAACGTGCCATAAAGATTAAGGAAGAGCGCAGTGGTATGACTACCGATGATGATGCCATAAGTGAAATGAAGATGGGTCGTTACTGGAGCAAGGAAGAGCGGAAGCAGCATTTAGTGAAGGCAAAGGAGCAGAGGAGGCGGCGCGAGTTTATGATGCAGAGCAGGTTAGATTGCTTAAAGGAACAGCAAGGTGCAGAAGAAAAGAAAGAGATGAATATCATTGAACTGAGCCACAAAAAAATGATGAAGAAAAGAAATAAAAAAATATTTGACAATTGGATGACAATCCAAGAACTGCTAACCCATGGAACAAAGTCACCAGACGGCACACGGGTGTACAATTCCTTCCTGTCAGTGACTACTGTATAATCGCCCCCACTAAATTATGTACATAAAACACTACCAATTGGGGTAGAGATCAATGCCTCGTTCAATGTGGCAAGATTTTTGTATATAAGATACAGTCATTGAGTTTATAGTTCAAATACTGAACTCTACAACTGTGGGTGCCAGGATCTCCATTATAAAGTGGAGAGGAAGCTTGCCGCCCATCTTCTTCAAAGGCAATATTAGCAGTGCTTTTTGGAATACTGATTGTACTTTTTTACTTGTTACCTTTTACATGAAGTGTTTAATATCAGACATGTATTAACCATACTTACACAGGTAATTTGCTTAAACTATATTCATATTAAAAAGTACCCATGCTTTTCTTTACCTAAAAAAAAGGCAAAAAACCCACAAGAGCAACTGCACATATGTATTTTTGTGAAACCATATTATGTGCTATTATTTTGCTGTTGTTCACTTCTACACAGAGTGCTGTTTAACAATATTTAGCTCAAGGTTTAAACTCAGAATTAGAGTCATTCTCTTGTAATATTTAACATTTATCAAACAGGTTTTAGAGTTATGCTCAACATTTAAACATTTTTCTTTTTAAGGTTTCTGAAGAAAGTATATAGGTCTCATCTGAAAAGCCTGAAGCAAAATACACTATACAGCAGCTTTAAAGGATTTTAAAGCATGTTTGCAAATGTTGCAACTTATTGAAAAAATGTGCATGTACAGCTAATTTGTTTATATAAGACAGTTTGTGGAATTCGAAAAGCCCATGGTAGTAACTGTTTGCTTTATAGATTTGAATGTATTGAATTATAAAAGCAGTGTCATGAAATCATCATTAGCTACAAATGTTAACAAGTAAAACAAAGTAAAATAAATTATTGTTTTATATTTCAAACTATTTTAAATTCTTTTGAATGCCTTCTGGTTTCACCTCAGAGTATTCTTTCCTCCTGTGTAGCTCTTGTGCTACAGGAATGCCTGGAGAGCCTACCAGAGTCAAACCTCATGGGAGAATTTGGGGGGAATTTGGATTGAAGTTTTCTTGAGGGAAGGAGAGATGGAGGGAAGATGCAGGGGGAAAACAGGAGGAATATCAAGAGTAGGATCAAGCAATGCATATCATCAATTCACAAGACATTTAAGATAACCTGTAAGTGAGAAAGAAATGGGACTTCTGCTCTCCTGTTTTGCTTCATTTTATGGTTTCTTAGCGCTATATGCCAGTTTCAATGTGGGTGTGCATTAAAATCAGACAATATATAAATTAAAGCATATAAATGAAAACAAATATAAATTAAGAGAGACGGTGGAAAAAGACAAAAAAATAGATGTCAAAGAGGTTTTTCTTGGTTTCTATTTCTAATTAAGAATTCAGATATAAATTGGAATAGTCTGATGGATGAAGTAAAGTTACGAGTAACTCCCAAATTCTCGATCCCCTTTTCCTCTGTCCCCACAAAATACTTGCTCCCAAAACCTTCTAAATTTTTGTTCTGGACTCTTCCATCATAACTACACAGAGCAAAAAAAAAAATAAAGGAGAAAGATTAACAACTTCTCAGCTTGTTGCTATTTTGGTCACTTAAAAAAAAAATCACCTCTCCTTTAGTATTATGATTAATTAACATCAGTTCACAGAATCTAACAGTTATCCTGGAAATCCAGGCAAAAGCTTTACAAACTGCAGATCTTCTTTTTCCCTTCTTAGTTATCACACACACTTTTTCATTGCCATATTGAAGCACTTAATGCAGTGTTGAAAAGGGAGATTTTGGTTCCATTTATTGCTTGCAACGAAATATCAGAAATTACCATAATGTTAGTCCAAACCTGACCTCATTATAGCACAATTAATCAGACTAGAAAGCAGCCTTTGATGCCTAAGAGGAAATAATTCATCCAACAGCTTTTCTAAAAATTGCATTACCCCAGTGCTTAAAGATAACAACTGAAATTGTTGTTCTAGTTGCCTACAGGACATCTCATGCAAGAAATGTCCATGCAACAGCAGAGACTGCAAGTCTTGTCTTACTACAGGCTTCACCTGAAACCCAGCGCTCTCTACCAGCGGCTGCACACCCCTGCAGAGCAGTAGCCATCCTCACAGCCTGGGCACAGGTTCCTGTCCCTCAGCAAGATGCTGACTCAATGTGGTGGGTTGGCCCTGGCTGGATACTCAACTTCAACCCCAGTTACTCAGAGTCCTGCTGGGATCAGCACTGGGAAATATACTCTTTCCATTGGGGAGGCTCATTCCAAGTGGCTTTTAAAGTTCATTCAAACCTCGAAAGAGCTAAAGGGACTGTTGCTCACCTAAAAGTATAAACCTTCATTTCCATCTTCCTCCTTTTCTCTACCTCCTCATCCACTTCACTGAGTGTAATCCCAAACCTGGATGATAACTGATCCCAGAATAGCACGTACACAGGGAGAGCACCTAAATTCACAGACAGAGAACAAGCAATCACCAAGCAGCCCAAGAGGTTTTACCAGAGCCTCTAACAGCACCACCTACCACCCCACGCCCATCCCAGCTTTTGCCCTGGCAGCAGTGTGACACAGTTACAGACCAGCACTTCAGTCCCCATCCTATGCCAACACATGCCCCTGAAGCAAATCAGAGATGTCCGTGGGACACCCAAGGCAGGTTGGTGCAGAATTTGACCCGATTCTTTGCAATAAAATAGGCTCTGGGTCAAACTGGGGTCAGTTTCCCTAAATTGCAGAACATTTCCCAGTTGTATAAAAGTGTGAAATACTTATTTGCAAATAGGGTTTAAATCAGCGTGGAATCACCCAGTTTAGATGTGCACTGAAATGGGAAAGCCCTGAACCAAACCTAACAGTGGTTTTTTTGTAAATTAAAAGAAGAGAACTTGCACATTAGGGATGGCAAATAAAATGAGGTAAGACTACATATTGCCTAGGGACTACTAGTTGGAGAACTAATTAGGATTATAAACTGAAAGTATGTAAATTAACCAAATATAATTATCTTCTAGTGGCCTTTAGAAATAGGTTACAGGATACTTGTTAGCTAAATTGCTTAAATGCCTGGAAGCCGTACAAAGCAAGCCATAAGCAATTTAAAGTCCTCTTTCTGTTTTATTTTCAATTGTTTTTCAAGCAGTCATTGTATTAAGGATTTATTAGAATATAAACTAATTAGAGCAAAAACCAAAAGTAAGAAACTGTCACATCAGATGCTGTACCTCCACCCCAAGACCCCTGGTTTTATTAAATGTAAATTCTTTGATGCGACAAAATAGCAAAGATTCTGCTTGGGTTTTCGTCCCAGCAGCTTCATTTCTCCAAGAGAACAGCTTCTGTGAGCTTCCAGCCAGAGTTGATCTGGATGAGTGGTGGCTTTCTTGCACAAGCATAGCTTCCCAGCTGTACAGGGTTTATGAAGATGTCTTCACTGTTCAGATGCAAATATGCAGAATTAATGCTCCTTTTCTCTAAGTGTCTGTCATGACACTAAATAGTACTAGATTCAGAGGCTTCTGTGGGGAAAGCTTCTCATTCCCAGTTCATGTCATCAGAAACACAAAATTGGCCACTGGAGAGACCAATAATGTGTGGTAGTCAAGACAGCGGGATATATTATACATTGAAAAAAATAAAGGGGGATCACAGCTCAAGCATGAGGGCTGTAATACACAGGCCTTACACAAAGCCCACTTATGTGATCTGAAAAACTCGGGCAATCTCAGAAGATTTGAAAACAGGCCATTAACTTGCATAGTTAATTATCCTAAACCATACTAGTCAAGTATACAAAGAAAAGGGGCATCACAGTATTGCATATTAGAGCAGATTTTCTGCTGCTAACCATACCTCCCATGTGCCTTCTAATGGTCACTGCTTAAAAAAAGAAATATTAATCATCCTGCAGCCTTGCTAACATGCTGCCACCCCAACCTGTAACCCCCCTCCCCGCCCCCCCAGAAAGCTCCAGAAGATCTGCATCAGAGCTAATACTGCAAAATAAATTCTGCAACTATTTTTGTTGCAGGACTGATCACAAACCCTCCAATGGCTGGGTTCACAATTCAGTGTGCACTGCTCAGAAGAAAATTAAGTAGAATTAGGTAGAAAACGAAACGAAAATGAATCGAAAAGCTATATGTCTACTCTACTGGATTCAATCTGCAAGTCTTGAATGTTAGGAATTAAAGCTTCATCCAAGTTCTGTTACCTCAATTAGTGGTGGTATTCTAAGCTAACAAAGCCCAGCTAAGCTGAAGGATGGATTATCAAAAAATCAAAGCTAGCTATGTATGTAGAAATAGTACATCAACATGATGGTTCCAAAATAGGAACAAAGTACTACCATTTCCTATTAAAAAACTGTGTCATCTTCTGAGACAGAGAATGTTTCCTAGAAGAAATTTAACCAAATCAATTATTAATGAAAATAATGACCTGGTAACAATGCTCCAATTAGAGTTTTAATTTACAAAACTATAATGCCAATATTATGAAAATCAGTGTAGCTCTGCTGGAGTCAAAGCCCAAACAAAAATCTGGGCTAATATTCTTGCTTTCTCCATCTATGCAAAATTCAAAGTAATTTTTAAAAGTTAACTACATTTCTCCAATGTTTTCTTCAAGGACCTCTAGGTATACATGAAAAATCAAGTTAAGGCAAGCCCAAACAGCCCACACTTATTTCTCCCAGCAGATAATATTGCCTTTAGGTCATGCTCTTCTCACACCTTACTCCCATCTCTCCCCTTTTTGGGAAAAAAAATGAGTCAGCTAAATCAGAAAAGGACCAGAAAGAATAAATCCCCACAGTCTTTCACTTGGGTCTGTGCCCAGCTATGGCTAGGGATCAATGACATATGCAGGAAATTACATATGTAACATCAAAAAAAAAAATCCAAGTCTGACTCTGCTTGTATGTTTTGATTTTGTGTTTAGTTCTTAAGGGCCAAAAAGGACCTAGTCCGTCTCATATGTGATATGATAAGCACATATTCCATGTTAAATTATAAATCTCTGTTGGGACTAGAAAAAGCCCTTAAGGACTGGGAATGTCTTCTTTTACAGGGCAAAAAAAGATCAAATTGCTTGCTCTGAAACTCAGGTAGGAGATTCTATTGTAAAATAACAACTCTAACGAACAGAATTTGCCCAGAACCAAGGTGTCAAAATCAAAATGCATAAGTGCAAAAGGGCACAATAGCTTGGGTGGCTGTGTCATAGACCACTCAGCCTGGCCAGGAGAGAACGCAATGGTCTGTCTTTTTAGTTTGCCAGAAAAGAACTTTAAAGGTAATTTATTTGACAATTCATCCTTTTTATGTTAAGCAACTGCAGGACCATGCAACAGGGAGCCCCATTAACTGAGAAGAACAACTCCTCTGTAAAAGTGAACTTTTGCTGACCTTCCCTCAAAGAAAATACTTTATCATATCGGAGTGTGGGCCTCCCAGGTGTCACAGCGAGGCTCAGACCAGCCAGGATTCCATTGTCCCTATTAGGAGAGCTAGCTTTGATTTGTGATAATCCATCCATCAGCTTAGCTGGGCTTTGTTAGCTTAGAATACCACCAAAGACTCACCAAAAGGCAAATCCAGCTATAATTGTTTAATAAAAGTAAATCAAAAGGCTGCAAATTGAAGGCACCCAAGGTTTGTCAAATTTCTGCTTAGTTCCAGTTAAATGCAAGCATCCAACACTTACTAGTCCTTAGGGCTCAAGGTATCAAAAGACAAAATAAGAGCAGCAAGTAAGCAGAAATAAATTTCCATGAGAAATACAACTCAGTTATGCCATAAGTTCCAGCAAACACAGATGCCAAATGAAACAAAAAAAGCGCCAATTTTACAAAGCTATTCCAGAAAAATGCTTTTCTGCTCTACTGCATTTTAGTTCTGATTCAAAGAAACTCCACGGGCTTCTCTCCACAAACTGAACTCAAGGCAGAGGCAAGCACTACATGATTGTTTGGCAATAAACTGATGAGCCTTTTTCAGTATTCCCATTCCAAAAGACACCAAAAACAACCTCTACTAAGGAAAGACTGGCCCTTGCTAGGTATGCAACCACACGGCTTTTTCCTGTGTCAGCGTTTCTCAATGAGGCTAAAACTCTTTGCTTGATTTATTCTTTGCAGAAGTCTTTCTAGGCATCTCTCTATGCACCTGTATTACAGAATAATTGCAGCTGGAAGGGATCTCTGTCGATCATTTAGCCCCATCCACCACTCAAACACATTATCAAGGATTTCTAAACACAATATAAACAAATAAGGTGCCACAGAATGCAGACTGAAGGCAAAGCTCAAAGGTGCAATGAAGCAGACACTAAAAGAGGGTCTCAACACAAGGCTCTACGTCTCTTCTCAGTAAGCGTTTTCTGACAGCACACACAGCATGCCTTTCATGTCCTAGTCCTACAAGGCTTTTCATTAAGGACCCTAAGTACCAGCTTTCCTATGCAAACAGCAGGGTCCCAGGTTTTAGAAAGGTGACTTAAGTGGCCCCTGGGGTGTGGAACAGGGCAGTGCCTGTATCAACAGAGAGTCCTTTGGGTTCTGGAGCCCCAGTAAGCAGCACAGTGCCTGTCCCCATCAGCGAACCCAAGCTCCATGCACTGCTGGTTCACAAGGTCAAGGAGGGGGAACAAGGCTCTAGCATCATGCTGCAAAACTGCATAACACAGCCCTAAGTGTGGTCAGGCATGAGAAGAGATGCAGCTGTGCAAGGCTTGCATTTGACACACGACACTTGGCAGACAGCTTTGTATTTCTCCCCTTAAAATATCTGCACTGGAAGCAGCACACATGCCACACGCCCAGAGGACAGAGAGGGTTCTGCACCTTCAGGCGTGCACACAACAGTATTGTTCCTTTGAATTATTCAGGCTGGGGGAAAAGTCACATTATTAAGAAAAAGTAATAACCACCGCATAACACATCTGCTTGTATTTGTGAGTCACACACATGCCAACTCTTCACCTTCGTGAGCCTCGGTACAGTCGCTGTGTCCTTTGCCTAAGCATAAATGGCACCAGTTTCCCCAGTGGAAGCTTCGCTTGACTTTATGGGAGAAGGAGCAGATCTTGCTGAAGAAAAGTAGCTTCACTCATCAGCATTAATAGCTTATATATCAAACAAACACAGAAGAGAAACAAAACCAAAGCTAGAAAACCCTTTTACCATGTTTTACAGTAATGTAACATCTGTCGTTTTCAAAACTAAGTCAGAATAAATGTGGCAATTTCAGTTGCCTGCATACGTCTGCTGATGAGTGCAGAGAAATATTTCCAAATTGAATGGATGAACATCCATGTGGCTACAGTAGTACAAACAGGACCAGGCACAGCTGGTAGTTTGTCTCCTAACATGGAGATTAGTGCTGGCAGCAGGGGCACACAAGCCCAAAATGCAGTAATTCTGCTAAATAACAAGTGTCTGCCAAAGGGCTTGTAAATTCCCAGTGCAGCTTTAAACCTCAAGTCATCGCCAACATCTGAGGCAATGAGGTTGCCTTAAAAACATCATTCAGAATTTTGTCCTCTCTTCTGCAGGAGGAAACCTGCTTCAGACTGAGGTTACTCATGTGCCAACCCACAAACAGTAGCAATGGAGCCCCACAAAGTACCTTCATAATATTCTCCTTTTTACTTTAACTATTCCACCAGCCCCTCAAACATTTCTCACTCCTCTCTCACTTTCCTGGTTGATCAGTTCAGGTAACAACAATCTTCTGTTAACAACAAGCAGGAACACAGCTTATGTTTTGGTCAGTAACCAAGCATATCACTCACCTGAAAACGTACTAAAAAAAAAAAAAAAAAAAANAAAAAAAAAAAAGATAAAATACATTACAAATAGCACCAAGAGTGAAAAGAGAACATTATGGAAGGCAGCAACCACAAGCCTTTCACAGGCTCTATATTTTAGCTTGTGATTCTTCCTTGTCTCCAGCCAATCTGAAGTTCGTCCTCTCTCAGGAGTGGCAGTCTTGTGTGAGGTCTCACTGCAGAAGGGCAAATTTTCAGGCCTGTCAACTCATGGTCAGATGTCAAGAGGAATTCAGCCAGGACAGGAGGTGACCAGCTAAAAAACCACCAGCATTAAATAAAGCATCTGTAGGCTTCTCATTCAGCCAACAATCGCAGTGCTCAAGTCACTCCTCCCTGCACAACCAAACCTCTTCACACACACGGCCACGGAAGTACACTTGTTTAAACGTTGACACAAAGGCCCGTACTCATATAGGCCACCAGGCGTATGGAAACACTGCAGTGGGTTATTCACAAAGCCACAACAGGTTCCATCATTCCACTGACTTCTTAGGAATTTAAGAGAGGAGCAAGGAAAAGGGAACTGCTGACACATCAGGCGCCCACACATATCACCACATGTACCAGGACACACATGAGATGTTTCATCTTTCTTCTGAGACATTTCTAGTCTCTTTCAAAGCAAATGTTCTCTGTGTGGTATTGAAATACAAATTCTGCAGCAACACCATTGATAAGAACAGGAAAAGAACAGATGCCAAAGCGCAGCAGCAGGAAGAGCTTCTCTCCAGCAGCTGGGTATCACACCATGGTCCTGAGGACCCCTTCTAATGGGTGAATCCAGTTACAACTCTGGTTTTGCTCTATGTAAAGCTCTCATCTAATGGGATGAAAGGGACAGAGGATGACAAGACTCAGTCACTGAAGCTGGGAAGGGTACCTGAATGGAAGTGCGCACACGTGCACGCACACCCATGCACAAGAACAGCCACAAACAAAACATCCTGCCTGCAGCCACCCTGTAAGGCAGGCATCAGGGCAATCTAGGAACAGTTATTGTTTCACACAAAAACCCTGATACAGGGGAACTTGCTTTGCTTCTCAAGACAAAGCCCAGACACCACAACGGACAAAACTTTGCTGAGCAAGGATTTAAGTCAGATCTGTATCCTAAGCAAGCCCCCTCTCCATAGGGCCACTGCACACTCTCCTCCCAAATAACATTTCACCTTTTGTACCGGAGCCAAAGTGCAGAGTACTGACTCTAGCATATGCCTAGAGTGCCTCATTCAGAACCTGAGTTTCAGATCTGAGCCTTCCCAGACTAAACAACAGGTAGTTCTCACCATCTCCCTTCAGCGAGGAAATCCTTCCTGAATTTACCTTTCACTCTGAATGTTTTAAAAGACAGCCTCACCTCCCCAGCCCCTGCCTAAAGTTTCAGTTTGGAAGAATAAGCATTTTACAGCAGAAGAGTATTTCATTGAAAAATGCTGTTCACTTCAGTACACGATACAGATACAGGTAAATACACTTCCCCAGTTCTGACCTGAGTGCCAGCTCTCACCCACCACTGCGCAGGAACCTAACAAGTTTCAGAGAGCAGTTACTAGAAAAGCATCTACTCTCGCATCTTCCTGAAGTCACAGCCATTGTTTACTACATCACAACAATTTTTGTTTGCTTACAATACACATTTGATGAAGTCCAGGGAAAGGCAGTAGCAGAAGAGTTCAGTAATGAGAGGATAAAGAACAGCATGAGTGTTGTTGGGCTACCAAGACATTGAGATAAAAATTGACATAAAGAAGGAAAAAAGAGATAAAGGTTTTGACAAATACTGAATATTGCTGAATGGTTGATGCACCCAGATGATATTCATTACTTCGGAATTACAATGCAAGTCTAAATGAACAATACTGTGAGAAGGAAACAGACCTGCCAGCTCGGGAAGTTCCCAAACTATTAACTGCCAGAACTTTAAGGGCCCACCCAGGCAACAGCACAGGTTTGTATATGCTTTTCAGAAGCGTCTGCTAAACAGCATGATTAGAGAGAAAAGACTGCATTACGGACTTCAGGTTTGACCCAGGATGAAGCCGTCGCACCATGATGACATATGCAAATAGGACAAATACAGGAAGGGCCCCATAGTCAGAGAGAGTCTGAAGGGATCAGTTCTGTTGACTAAGCAGCAAGTGCACTGCTAGAAGGGGAGGCGGGAAAGTCATTCACTTCTGGTTCCTCTCTGTGAAGTAGAGATCCTACAGGCATTTAGCAGTTCACAGAGAATAACACCTTACTTGAAATACAAATGAAACTTGTTCCGAAACTGCTAAATGTGCTGCTACTTTGGAAAGGAATACAATTAGATTTGTATAAAGACTTTTTAAAAGTATGTTTTATTTTGATAGGGGAATAGATGAAAGAGCATTGGTACTTTTTGTAAATTTATATTCTTAAGTACAGTGTTTAAACAGAAATTTAAACTGATATAGAGTGTGAAAAGGCTAGGAGTTCAAAACTCACTTAAATTAGCAGATTTTTGATAAGGCCCATGAATAAGGATTATTCCCACCATGGTAGAAAAATTAGGACATATCCTATCAGAGCCTAGCAACACCACAAGAATTGGCAATTAAAATCAGATCAGAATTTGATTTAGAATTTCTTCCTAGTAATTTCAAGCCATAGCTGAACAAAGCCGGGCATCTTCTGCCAGAAGATGAATGATTTATACCCATGAACTCATCATCTCCGATCATTGCTATCCTGGCAAGTCTGAACCGAGGCTTTATTTTGTCATTGGCCACCTTTAATTGGTAAACTAGTTCTATTAGTTCATTGTCTTTCTACCCACTCACTTGTAAACAGGCCAAAGTATTGACAGCAAAGAGTCCTGGCAATGAAGTTAAATAGCTCATGAGTTGGGCCCCACTGGTGGAATTTCCCAGACAGAGCTGAATATAGAGAGGCAGAAATCTTCCCTGCAAAGATTTTTCCGTTGTCCTGCTAACTGAGCCAGGGGAACTTTACTATCCCAGCCCAGAACTGGAGTGGGCACCATAATGGCCAATTGCAAGCACAGCTTCCCGTCATCTCTTCTTTAAAACCTGATCAGGTTCCTGCTTTGTTGAGGTTGCTTCTTGTTCAAAGTCAAAAGCAGGCTTTCTTTGCTTAGTAGTCCTTGTCCATAACAAGCCAAGTATCATCCTGCACTTGCAATGGGAAACATGACTTAAGCTTAAATTGAAGAGGAGAAATTAGGGGGTACAGGGGGTACAAGATAACGAAGGAAGGTTACAAATACTATCTACCAAGATTAGGATTGCTGTTATGTGAATAGCGAGAAAATGGCCAATACTGCCTAATAGTTGAATCTCAATCTATGAGGTTTTTTTACTTTTATGGCTCTCTATCTGCTTCATGCCAGTATGAGCTACAAACCATAACTTTAATACCTTCAACCAAAGAGTTATGATAATATGAGATTTTGTGGATGATGACCAAATAACAGCAAAAATGTAATGAAAAGTATATATTTATGTCCTTGCTATTAAACTCAAAGCCATAAACATTGACAGCCCTAAGAGCAGCAGTTTCTATTGTCATTGATTAATGCCTTGTTTTGAAGAACAAGGAGAAGGTTAAAACAAGAAACAGATTTTTTTTTTTCCTTCTCTCAATCTGAAAAATTACATTGGCTATTTTAGGCAGAACCTGCATTTCTGGAATATTTTCATGTAAGGCAAAATGCCTAGCAGTGGAAACGCAGTCAGAGAGATCTTTCAGGGCCTTTGAATCAAACCACAATGCACATGTTAAAGCGCTAATTAACCGATGACCACGCTTACTAATGCATACACTTCAAATTTGTTTTTTACATCCTTTCCATTAGCTTAATTCTCAGCTCACAGTGCAGCCAGACCCACCATGTATTCACTGCAAAACAAGGTTTCTTTTAACTCTTAGGTAGCTATTGCCTCAAAAAATGAGAGAAAGTCAACACAGACAAACCAATGCAAAAACTTCACAATTAATGCAATTCATCATGATAACTAGTGATGCAAAAATATGTTTTGCACCAGGGATGCAGATAACAGCTTAAAAGTTCGTCAAAAGAAATTTCCATGTCTTCCAAAATCTAGAAGATAATGGCTCTGCACCTGGCCCCATCCACTGTAATACCATCTTTTTCCTCTCTTTCCACCTAGCTACACAGAGGATTACGTTTCTCTAGGACAAGCCTTATCCCCACATCTGGTTCCAAATGGAAAAAATAAGGTCACACACTCTTAACATTTCTGTAATGCTACCACCCTCTTCCAATCTGATAAGAGAGAAGTTTCATTTCTACTATTTCTGCTCTGATGAAACGTTCATACAAACCTATGCTGAGAAAGCACAAAAGATTTGCACAATTCTTCCCTCCAGCACTGCTCCCCTTCTCCTGAACTCCTCTCTTAACCTCCTGTCTTTTGCTCCATACAAACACAACACCAGATAACCCCCCAGAAAATCCAAAACTGTGTCTTCTTGACATTTCCAACACAAAAGAGCCTACAGGTTGTCTTTGTAATAATTTTAGATTAAAAAAAATACAGAAAAGATCTAACTAAAGCTATATAAGATGGCAAGTCTGAGACTCATTCAGCAAAAAGGTAAGTCTGTGCCATTTCCTGGGGACAGACACTGTGCTCTTAAAATACAGTCCATGGCATCAGTGTTACATGCAGCATATTATACTGGCAGTTCATCAGTTCTCCTGCCAGCCCACTGACCCTTCTCCCATTAAAAAGGCATCAGCTCTTCCCTCACTTGACATTTGCCATTCCTCTTTCTCAAGCTTCTGAGCCCATCACTTCGGGTTAGACTTACCCAGCCCCCACGGCATAGCTCACTGCTTTTTTCCAGGCGGCCACCCTGGGCATTACCCTGACTCACTTCAATTCCACAACTTCTCTCAACACTTGTTCTAACGAGCTCAGGCAAAGATGATTTTTCCTGTACAAGCAAGGGTTGAGTAGACAACCTTTTCAGTGAAAAGCCTAATATTTTCCTCATCTGAAAGAAAACCTATTTCTCCTGAACATCAGAAATGCTCGTTGTACAATACTGTTGTATGTTGTTATTTACATTCACCATTCTTACACTGGGAGCAAAGATGCCCAGTCCTATGGACTTTCACCATGGCTTTGTGCTACTCCTTAAGGGAACTATTGTGATGTTTTCTTCTTTCTTTTCTTTTTCTAATAACCTGGATTGTTGTTATTATTGCTGCTGTTGTTGCTAAAGAGCTCTAGGGGGAGATGTGGAAATAGTCTGTTCCCTTGTGTAATGCCTGAAATCAAACCAGAATACATCAGGCTGACACTGCCTGCCTGTTATTGCCTTAAAGCTAGTTATTAAAAACAAACAAAAACAATAGCTGCACCACACCATATTCCACCACCCCACCCCCCTAGAATGGAAAGGCAATTTAATCTAGTGATGAAAGACATTCGGGATTCGAGACTCCTTTACAGTGAGTCAGGCCAGCCAAGATCACCATAAGCATCCATGTCCCATCCTCTTTGGGACATAAGAAAGGTGGAAAGTCCTTAGCTGAAGAGAATCCTACTTGCTTATGCAGTTCTGTATGTACACTCTTTACACTGGAGAATAGCATATCACTGAATTTTGTCTTTGCAAAAGTTGAATGATTCCAGAATTCCTTCAATTAAAGCTTTCCATAAACAGCACTGCCTTGTTCCAATACCAGCATCAGGCAGCAACACAAGTCTAAAGTCGTGCAAATTGCCTTTCTGGTGGAAAAAATGACCAACAAGCAGTGGGATTTCTGTGGCTTTAGGGTAATAAACCTGAGTGTTACACTCAAGCCCATGAAATATACTCTTTTCCAATACCTCCTAGTTTTGAAGGTAGTATAGGGACATTAACAGAGACATAGTTCTGTGTCCTTACAATCAGTTACTTCGATCCAAAATGCCTTTATTTTTATTTGACTTTGTGTATACAGCAACTGTGTTGCTGCACCACCATCTACCAGTCATGGGCTAAGACATCTGTTCTCTATTTGTGCAATACACCAGATCACAAAGGCACTGGTGATGCACACAGGCAGCCTCTCAAAGACACATGTTGCTAACTCAGTGACATACAGTAACTATTTGTCATGTTTGTCCACAATTTGGTGTTATGCTCCTTTCAGAAGAACTGAGCAGGTCCAATAGATACTTCTGGAAAGAGAGGAAGGCTTTTTCTTCATTTATGAGAAACTGAGGTTGCTTACCAGACAACAAATGGACAGACCGCAAGAGTTCCTTCTTGTGAGAAATTCAGTCTTGGGTCATAGCCCCACAGGTACTTGACTTATTCAAGTACAAAAGTCTCTCAGTCTTCTCTGGAGAGTTCACTGTAATAGAAGGTCACACATGCATGCCTACCTCCTCAACTCTGTCCATTTCAGGATCACTATGGCTCTTTTGGTCATTTTAGAGGACCTACAAGGATAAACCCAATACCCTCACCAGTGCACCACACTCCATCTCCTGAGAGGGAGGAAATTGCAGATTGGGACAGGAGAGAGGGTGGCTTCTGAGGAGGAGAAGAAGAGGATTTAAAAAACTGGAAATTAAGCAGTCTCCTTCCTTATACAAATAAATCAAGCATACGGTAATTTTTATATAATTTTAACACTCTAACAAATCCTTGAACATGTGATATGGTTAGCCTGGAAATAAATGAAGTGAACAAGAAACATGGTGTATTAAAACAATCAAGTAAAGTACTAAAGATAATAGCCCACAAACACAAATCTCTGCAAAATTTAAAGAGACTGCTACTCTTGAAGCACATATAAAGGATACAAAGCTAATCAGCCATTTAATGGACATCCTATAAATTAAGGGACTACAGAAAGCTGGTGTCTGGAGATAAATGGATTTTCTTTAAGTGTTTGCAAATTTAGCAAAGATGGAGCTGCCCTTTGTTTTCCTGAAAATAAAACACAGAGAGATATTACTCTGCTACCAGCAATTAAATTTAGAGGAAAAACACAAGCAAATAAAGCCTGACTTATACATGATATGTTAGCTGCAGTGTAGAGGGCTGGTCTCACTGACCCAGGAGGCACCGCCTAGTCCTTTGTTCCTACAGGAGCTAAAATAGAAACAAGCAATCAGCACCTACAGATATGAACATCTTCAGTTTTTTGATCATAAGCCAAATGGAAAAATATTCAGGGGAAAAAAAAATACAACTTTGTTTGATCCTTGCCACAAAGATGAGCTCAAACAAAGCACAGAATGCTGCCACAACATGCAGGATCTGGCATGAGTAGGTCACATTTCAGAGAGATCTGATCCAGCATAGTGAGTGGGTAACACCATTAAACAGACAAAATACTTTAAACAGAAAATCTGTGAAAGTTTTGAGCTACATCCTAGGAGACAAATACACAGGAAATATAAGATGCTTAGAAGACTCTTTCAAAAGATTTTCCATGGCCCACGATCCATCTTGCATGTTAAGGCCAGAGAGGAAACGTTCAGCTGAGAAAAAGGACAATGGTTTGCACTTCCCAAGCAGTTTCTTTCAGACTGCTTTTAATAAGCTGTGACTGCTAAAACAGTATCTCGACAGGCTTGTCTTACCTATGCTATTACATGCTGTAAATCTGTTTTTATTTGTATTTCATGTGCATTATAAGTTTTTCAGATTAATAGCGTGTACTTTTGCACCACCGCTGTAGAATCCCCACTGTACCCTACTCCTAACTGCATTCTTAATAACAGTGATACTAATCCCAGTTATGTCAGCTTTCTCATGTTACCACTAAAATGCTAGTTTTGACAGGCATCATTTTAATTTGGGATGCCTTTTCTTCTTTTGGAGGTCTGAGTGCCGGTTTTAAAAATAGAGAAATACACAGCTTGCTACAGTTGCTTTTCCTCTGTATGTTTGCAATTGTAACTTGTGCTAAAGAACATTTAAAAAAATAAATCTGAAGTACAGTGATTCCTCCGATAGCTACTGAAAGACAGTCACTAAGACACACTGCTGTTTAAGCAATAGCTGAAGGATTTCAAAGAATCATAGAACGGCCTGGACTGGAAAGGACCTCAAAGATCATCAAGTTCCAACCCCCCTGCCATGGGTAGGGACACCCTCCCCTAGCCCAGGTTGCCCAAAGCCTCATCCAGCCTGGTCTTGAACACCTCCAGGGATGGGGCATCCACAGCTTCCCTGGGCAACCTGTTCCAGTGTCTCACCACCCTCATAGAGAAAAATTTCTTCCTAATGTCTAGTCTAAATTTACCCTCTTTCAGCTTATACCCGTTACCC